>JAQGBT010001341.1:0-33239 GCA_034698585.1 Disparrhopalites patrizii | reverse complement strand
ATTAAATTTAATAATAATAATAATAACTATGACACCATAGCGACGAGAGCAAATGAGGCATTTGCTTACAGTATGTAGTAGCGGAGACCCCATAATCTACAACTACGATCAGTTTCGATAGTAAAGTATTTCGCCAAGGAATCCACGTGGCCCCTTCTTTTCACAAGATTCCAACGCATCACATCACTCAATGCCTATCAGTACGCATGTATGTTAACACCTTGCATATGGCTCAAAAGCTCTTCATAAAGTAGGTAGTCTAGAACCTCAAATATTTTTTTGCAGTTTGGGTGATTTAATACAATCAATGGGCGTAGTTGTACGGAAATCACGTTTTAACAACTACGTTTTTCGGGGAAGTTTTTGGGAATAAAATGAAGTATTGATAGCTTTATGGCGTTTTAATTAGTTTTGCTATTTAAACTAAAATTTGTCACTGTATAGCCTGTATTAATTCTTTTTTCTCGCTTTTTTGCTAATTAGTGCGTGAAAGTTTCTCAGGGCCCCAGAAAATGAAAATTTGTGGCCACAAATCCCTTAAAATTTACAATTTTTCACCACGAAATGTTTGTACGATTAATGATAGTAAAACGCGCACACTTGCTACGATTTGTAAAATTTAAAGAGCATAATAAGCCAGCAAAAATCATAATGATGAAAAGCATATTCGATATTTTTGGCTAAAAGCATAACTATTTTCGAAAATAAAGCATAATGTGGTGGTCTCTATTCATTGGTGATGCAGAGGAACTCCAGACAAGAGGCAAAGGAGAGAGCTTATCAGATCACATCGTTCATGCATATTGTAGGGGTGAGGATTTATGCTCTGTATGGAAAAGCGCATATACATGCATGCATACGCGTTTGTTTAATTAGTTTGTTATATTATATTTATTAATTACATGTATTATAATTATTATTTCATTCGTAATTATTTATTATATTATTTATAACCAGACTTCTTCCAAACTTCAATGATTTTAAAAAACGAACTGGCGGGTGTTGTCTGAAAATGACTGCAACAACTAGAATTTTCTGGGGATTGTTTAACACTAATGAGGAAAGTTCGCGTCACAGTGATCAATATTAGAGAAAAGGTCGTTTACGGGAATATATAAAGGGGAAGAGGTTTCTATTAGGTCTCATCTTTTGTATACTCGCTTTCGCTTAAGTTTCGCTCAAACAGCCATGCCTCACCAAACGCTACATCAGGGCCGTCGCAGATCCAAAAGTGCAGAAGCAATTCTTTTAGTCAACTCGTGGGTGACTTGACCGGTGAAATATTTTACGAGATGTATGTTTAGCAGCAAGCGTATGATATAACAAATTGTATATGGCGCATAATTATGACATTTCATATGGTGGCTTCTGGTGTGTGACGACTCATTCAACTGTGACCATTCTTGAATGTGTCTAACTTACCTAATTTGGGATTATCTTACAGGTGGTATAAATTGCAGGTGAAGTAATGAAGATTATTTCTGAATATTTGTGATGTGATAAATAAATAAATAAATATAAATATAATAAAATACGTTTAATATGCAAGCTAATGTATGCTTAAGTCATCAAGGTTGCTTGAGAATTTCTTGTGCTGCCTCGTGGCTGCCAGCAAATTTCAAGCCGTATCAGAAGCGTTCCATCTAAAAATATTCCCTGACGCCTAGCAACTCATTTTGTCAGCTAAAGCTAATCAAACTAGAAATCAAATATTTGCATAATATACATATGCACGCTTACTTTACTCGTTCAGTTTCTGGGAGCGAGCACAGACTAAGCTAAGCTAAAAACTGAGAATGCACTTGATGCTTGAGGACTTCTCACAAAATTCCCCATTAGTTTGTTAAGGGTGAAAAAAAGACAAGTTCACACCATTTGGGGAGGAAAGAAGCCCGGAATCACGACATGGAATCCTGGTTCCCCATCCGGAACTCTCGTGAGTGGCATTCACATTACATGAACTGGCTCAGATGGGATAACTTTGGCCATTCTACCAACGTACACACAAGTGGAAATATCCAAATGTCACACATCAGATTCATTTTAAACTTGCTTTTAGTGTTCAAGCCACGCCACGGCATATATGTCACGTCGTCATGTGGTTAAATCGGGACGACATGAAAATACTTATTATTAATGCAGTAGAATCACCCAGGAATGACGGATTGGCATTTATAAATAGATTATTACTTTAATTGCTTATGCAAATTTTTTCTTTGAAAAAATGGATGTGGTTTGGGAAGCGTTGAATGGGATTCTCCGAAGAGTAAGTACGTGGACGAGGAAGACAGGTTCAGTAAGGATGAGGCAGAGGTATCACTGGACTGGCAATTACAACTGCCGTCATTTATCGTAGTTTGTTATAAGCATGGATGAACAGGAAATAATACAAGTTTTATTTCATTTCATTTCCGTCAGCTTTAGACTCCCGTAAGATCGAAGATCCCAAAAGTCGCTCAAGCGCATCGTGAAACATCGAAGCTCAACGAGTATTTGTTCGATTTCCCCTGCCCCCAAAAAAACAGAAAAAAAACAATTTTGAATCCAGAATTGTTGAACAATAATAGTTACAAATCCAATATTCAAAATAAGTGGAAGCAAATATTTCTTTGGTAAGATTAGTCCCCAGGCTTGACTGTCTTTAGCAGTTTTCTATTTTTTTGAAGAGCAATCAAGTGGGAATGTGGGAAAAGTTTTAAATTGCTCTATCATTGCAACTATTACTTCGGTAGCATTTCTGCCTCGTTAGTTTTTTAAATGAAACTGAAACCGTATTTTAGTTCGCGATGCGCTTTCCATAATTCACAATGTGAGTGCAGAAACGTGCCCCAAAATCTTTTTCGGTCTTGTGCCAAAAATGCACAGTTAACCATTTTCATCGCGAAAAAGTTATACCTAAAGCTATGCTATGTACTGTATAATAAACTTTTAGGATGAACCAACCAAATGCAAATAAAATTAGAAGTACTTACTCACGATACCGGCTCGAAGTATAATCCTTGCTGTTTTTTGCGTGGATCCGGACACTCCTTCGATATCGGCGATAATGACTACTTAATAACTTCTTCCGTGAATGGCCTCCAAGGAGTCTTTTCACCTAAATAGGACAAAAATTGTTCCAAGTACTCTGTGCCCATTTTGTCAACCGTATGAGTAGGATGTAAGCTACTGACATCTTGTAGAAATAAAATAGCATGTGTCTAATTTCGACTACATTTTCTCGATTATATTGGAAGAGCAGAATAACTATCCGCATGGCAGTTTCCGCAATATTACTTTGTACACACAAAATTCAGTGAAGCCGTGAAGAGTGCGCGAATCCGGACCCCGTCGGTCTGCGCACACTTTACGGGAAGAGTATAACAATAAGTGCTCGTCCAAGACTTTGTGGTTCCATTATTTTGCACCAACCGCCCAATTATTAAAACACTGAGACAACCCAGGCCAAACACTCTAGTTAGGAGCGGCCGAAGAAGCAAACTTACAGCTAACCACATTAGTCGATCTCCGCCATGAACAAAAAATGTAAATTGCATAATGACACACTAAAATACGTACGCTATAATACATATAACGTACCGTTACGTGGCCATGAAATGGAAGAGGACATCGGAAAATTTGAATATGTTGGAAATCCAAATTTAGGCAACTGTAAAGAGGTGCAGGGAACATTGCGAATTGCGATTGACTAAATAATATTTGTAGCAAATAGAATAAATATACGGGAATATAATTTGAGAGTGCGATTGACGATTATTTTGTACTAGAGAGGAGACTGCAGATCCTTGATGAAATTCACAAATATTTTTGCCACTCACCTAATAAGTACATACTACATACTTAACTAATACTGTTCACAACAAGAGCAAATTTAAAAAATACTTGTCTACTTTAGGCGAGATATAAAACCAAAGGAAAGTACATATGAGTAGCTATTATACATAGTTACATAACATACGCAGAAGGTGTCGAAATACTTTCTACAAACACACAGTACAGTGTACAGTGTAAAAATATTTCTATTCACATAAAAATGACTTCAAAAAGCCGCGGGACACGGTAAAACCGTCGGATGTCGATGTGCGACAAGATGCCAGGCGAGAAGAAGCGGAAATAGACTTTCAAACTTTCAAAGGGAATTTGCCCGGTGCAACGAGTGCAACCGAAACCGAATCCGAACGAATTTTTAAATTTTCAAAAGGCTGTAGTATGATTGGATGATTTTTTACCAAGTCAAATGTAACATTAATATGTAGCGAGCAGAAAATGTCCTACTCCTCGTAATGGGCTAATAGCGCTAAAGACGCCACTTCCACGTGCCTTTCCACAATCAATACTAAACGGTGAACGCATACGAATTACGAATACGGTATGAGGTGATTAAAAACACAATGAAAGCAGAATGAAATGAAGGTAAGAACTTGAACTATACTATATACTGGACTAAACTGGCTGGTGAATTACTACATGGACACCAGAGGTTGTACCCCGAGGACACTCCTGGAGTCCTGCAGGGCTTTGGCAAGTCCGCCCGAACAATCCCCCAGCTACCTCCGCCATGCCTTGTGGGATTCCTCTGTCAGTCCGCATCCTATTGCAATTTCCTCTGGAAGGGATTGTTCCCTCAAGCGCACGCAGGAATGAGGAGTTCCGCCGGAGATATGGCATCCTTTCGCCAGTTATCGGCTACTCCACTGTGTACGCTGGCCAGCTAAACCAGACGACTTAAATAAATCAAGTGCTGCTCCGGATGTCTCGGACGGTGCAGCAACATTGGCTTTTGTGCTTGTATCAACTTCAGCTTTCCTTGGGACGCTGGGACCATCTCTTTATCTGTATTTATTCATGTTTGTGCCATTCGCATAGTTACAATAAATGAATTCGTTGAGAGCTTGAGGGTACCGGCCAGTAAGCATTATTCCTGCCTTAAGCCAATAAGAGAAATGATTTGCGCTGATTTCCTTTTTGCAATCCCATAAGAAAATTAGGGGTAGTAAGGGTCCCCCCTTTGGAATGTTTTTGCTATTTAAAATTTCAAAAAAATTTCTTTCGTGCCGTAGGTCGAACTGGCCCAAATTTTTTATATATTTGGTGATTACCCAAGGTGGTGCATCTGTAAAAAAAATATCAGCTCCAAACCTGTTTTACATGTGGCGTATGTTACTTGTCAGGAATATTTATTGCTTACAATTAGGAACAACCACATTGTGCTTCTTTTTTTTTTAAATAATGTTTAAAGCCGGAAACAATGTTGTACATTTTAATGGAAGATAAGCATTTGCACGATGTAAAATATGAAAACAATTGAAAAGTTCTTTTGGAAATGCAAATTTTGTAGCTAATAAGCAAATATTTTATTTCATGAATCCAGAATTTGTCTTATCATTATATGCTGACTAACCCAAATGTTTTTCAGAAAATGCGAACAAATTTTGTGACACTATCTAAACTAACATTTTTTTTTTAAATTTGAAAAATATAAAGCATAATATAGTTGTCTCTTGTTACAATAATAATGCTTCTATTCCATATTAGCCTTTCTGTAGCGTATTTTGCAACGTAAAATAATTCAGGGGAGGGGAGTAGTCCTGATTTATAATGTGGAAGGCCTGGTCTGGATCCACCACAGAATTTTGCCTACAATCGTTTTTATAATTTATAGACTAGACCGAAGCACGGACAGATCAACCTGGGCATTTTCACAATTTATTTCCGTGTGACATTCTAAAGCACGTTTACATTGCAAATGCAATCAAATTATTCCCATTTGAAAGAGCTCTTACCTACTCCCAAGCAAAGGCAAAATAGGACTTGTTAAGCTCGTATTCATACAAACTTAAAGTTGCTTGTAAATTTACCATCCGGCGGATGATAAAATTTTGTTGAAATCATAATTATCATACAACCACAAAATAATAGCAATTCCGCCCAATGGTCACTTTTTGACTTTTCATATAGGGAAAAAATAAGAGCGGTCAAGGAAATAAAATTGTATCAATAATACCATTCATATAGGTAATAAGCAACCACCAAAGTTCTCCAAAACAAATCGGTAGCCGGTCACTTTTGTGTGTCCGAAATCGGGTAGAGTTGCTTACCTATATTATATGTGCATAGTTATGGGAGGGTTAAACGTTTGAAGTTCTAATCCGATTAAGGTCAGACTGTTCTAGTTAGATTCACAATAAAATTTTATATAGAAAAAGTAACTACAGTTGTTTTTGCTCAGTTTCAGACAACGTTAGGAGCGAAATGGCATATGCATTTGAAAGATTTAGCACAATTTAGCCGTGTTAAATTTTGGACGGGATAACTCCTGAACAGCAAAGAAATTCCAGTTGAAATATTGGGGTTTTAGTGCGAACACAGGCTGTTGCATACCCACCCAATTTGAGCTCTATCGATTGTTAGGACCGTTGTCTCGTTAGTAACTTTTGCAGCTAAAACTCACTTATTGCTAATCGAAAACAATCTTCAAGCATTTAAAAAACTATTGCCACCGCAAGGAGTGCCAAGCGAGTTCACTTCCTTCCAGCTCTCCTTGCGGTTTAACAAATGGTTTCGGGTTGATGAAAGTCCAGCGTAGGTATGCTTTGAGTTTGAGTGATGAACGCGCCAGAAGCTTCTGCTGATTAAAAATAACACTATGTGATTATTATTATGAGTTTGCGTGCGTATAAATTTGTGTCCAACCACCACACTAAAAATACAAAATATGCGGCTTTCTCCCAGAGACTTGGGGAAGTCCCCAAATGATTGACACTTTGGTTCTTCGTTGGATGTTTTTTTATTGAATATTGTTTTTTTGCGGACGTTAACATTTACCTTAGCTAAAAGCTGAAAAAGATAATTAAATCACTGTAACATTATTCACACCAGCTTTAACTTGACACCAACCTCCTAACATGTCAATTACATTTTCACAAAAATTACTGAACCTTGACGACAGATATAAATAAACTAAATATTTATTGTGTTGATGATCAAACAGATATTGCTACGAGCTAATCCCTAACCTAGGCACTTCTCCAACACGCCAGAAGAGGCGTTTAAGTAACCTTTTTTAAGTAACACTTATACACAGAAATGGTATCAAATTTGACATATGCCTCGAATTACCTCGCACGCGTTTATAGAATGTTTTCAAAATACTTGACATTCTGGATATATTTTTTAGTATTCTTGTAAGACGGTAGTAACCACATGTAAATATTATGTAGATGTGCTTGCGTTGGTATTATTACTTTAGTCGCTAATTTTATAATGCTATTTTATCCACTTCACTCACAATCAGTTCACATTCTATGGAGTTTCGTAAATGTAGTAGTTAGTTGGCTCTTACTTACAATTAATACTTACGCTTCCTTTGAAATGACCTCTTCAAATAGGCTAAACTGTACATTAGATATATGTATTTATGTATGATTGCATACTAATTACAAAAGACGTTTTCATGAAGGCCGACCTGCTTTCATGGGTCAACAGCTATGGATCAACAGCTACAGCTACCCATTGCAGACAGGCACAGAGGCAGACGCACAATTGTGCTCGTAAAATTAAAAAGAAGCTCGCTCACGATTCCTCTGACCGTTCTTTGGACATCTTTCGATTCCTGTTCCCTTACGGAGTGTCCTTATTAGTCTTATGCTTTCCCCTGCCTTCCCTTGTGAAAGGGCGCATGTTAGGAATTGACGGAGATATTTTTGACCTCCTCCAAGAGCGACTAATTTGTCGGCGCTGGTGGGATGAGTTGGTTAAAATACAAGTTTCTGTAGATGGCGCAAGTCTCTAAGGGAAGTCCTAGCAAGTCTCGCGATCAGCTCGTCCTTCTGAGCCGACGCTGGACGTTCGTTGATACTGTTGGGATGAGCGAGGGGTGGATGAGGGTCCCACCACCGGACTCCCTGCCGAAGTCTCCCGATTCATCAATGCAGTTTCTCTGGGTACGGATTCACCTTTAAGAAACCTCTCCAGCTTCTCCACGCACGCATCCTGGTAGTCATGTATCCATCTATTAAATTATTCATTTCTGAATTAGTTGCTGCTCTTTGCACGTACTTCAAGGACCAGAATAGATGTGAGTAAAAGATACGTACTTTACACCATTAAAGCTAAGAACTGGCTGCATGTCCTCGGGCAGGTTTTCACTGTCTGGCCAGTTGAAGTTATGATCCATTATGGGAATGATGTTGCAGTGAGAATCTAAAGCAGCCACTATTTCCTATTGCAAAATCAGGCAAATAGGAATGGTAAAATCAATAATTGGCGCTGGAGAATCTTCCCATTATCTCCTCATGTGTACGTATATATCTAACCATGGAGATGTGCATGAAAGAAAGAGAGAAAAGTACCTTGTGGACCCAGTCTTTGCATTCCACGTCATTAACACACCTGTCCAGGGCATTAGGCGTGAGGACGAGAAGGAAATGGCGAGCTTGACGAATACTTTGGAGTAGATTATTGTCGAATTTCCCTGCCTCCAATCGTTCTACATCGATGAAGACGGAGAAACCCTTAAGCGTGAGGTGAACTTTGAGAAGACTTGCCAACTGGGAGCCGTTGGAGCGGCGGTAACTAATAAACACATCCAAGGGCTTGTTGTCGGAATTATCTTCAGCGATTCCTTTGAGAGCACGTGTAATTTTGAGCCGATGAATGCAGCTTTGGACTCCGCACTCGGCGAGCACTTCGTCGGAGCACTTGGTGAGTGTCTCCTTGTCTAGGTGATGATTGATGAGGGTGTAGGTGTAGGCACAGAATTCGGGATGAATGGAGTTCAAGAAGTCATTTAGGTTGGAAGTGTCGCAGCTGGAGTAGTCCGCCATCTTCTTCAAATGCCTCAAGTCTCGCATGAACCTGTATCAAAAGGACCATGAGTAATGGCTGTCAAATGTCAAATGGAAGTAGGGGGAAAGGGAGAGCGTGGGAGTGGATTACAATGGCGAGGCCTTGCCTTTTCCTTAGGATTCCGTTTTCGATCTTGATGTCGTCCCTGAGCATTTCCTCGGTGAGTTGAAGGAGGAGATCCCCATCCACTCGCGAAGCAATAAAGGAATCTGCGTATTGGTCAAAACCCTTCTGAATGACCCATTCTCGGACATCCTCCACGGACCACAATGGCACCTGCTGGCTCAGTTTGTGGGGCACGGCTTCTCCCATCAGTCTCAAAGCTTGAGCAGCAAATTTACTCGCCAAAGCATTAGGAGAGGACGCAACTCTTTTGAGCGGCTCAATTGCATTAATTTGTCTGAATATGGGCGTCTGACCTTGCCGTTTCTTTATCCCAGCTTCCATACTACATCCAATTAATTACGCCAAATCATTAGTTAAACCCATGAACCGCAGTCCCGATTATACTCATCAAATGAGCGAGTAAACTCACCAGAAATGAAAAGCGGCCAGAGAGCGCGCTTCTTCTCTCTGCGACGATAATACAGGAACCAACTTTTCCAACCATTGGACGCTTTGACCTTCCCCATGGGATATATTTTTGGCAAATTCTTCGGGGTCATGGCACGTAAGGAAAGGCTCTACTAACTGCAGCGTATCTACATTGGAAAATCCTACGATAAATTTATCAGAGCTTTTAAAACATTGGGGCACACTCTGCATCAGTCATTATTAGAGAGCTGTCTCTGAAGCTTTTCCAAAAAATTGAGCTGAGTCATAAACACGTCATTTTTGTAAAGATTCTACACCCTTTTAAGGAAAACCTTCTTCAAGTTCTCATGCAAAGACATCAGATGCAGCAGTGAGTTCAACGGGACGTGTCACTCGGCATCCATCCCACAAGAACCTTGCATTTCCCTCCCTTCCACAGCCGACCGAGCTTCATGGAGCTTAAGAATAAGAATGCTCAAGAGCTTTTTCTGCCACAATGACATGTGACGTATCAGACTCCAGAAGTTCGAACAGACGCAACGCAAGGAGCTGTGAGGACAGCTGCCCCTCCAGTTCAGTGTATACACTAAATATTTATGTGAAATATTTATGTGAAATATTTGATGCACATACTTGATTTGATAATCTGAGCTTCTATCTCCTTATTGGCCACTAGAACGGCAATGGCAAGACAGGCGTAATATTTAATGGAGTCATCATGATGAAATGCAAGAGGAAAGAGCCAGAGATGAACTTTTCGCTTGATCATAGCTTCTTGGTTTTCAGCACCTCCATACAAAGATAAATTAACTAAAGCTCCGGCGCAATTTCTCAGCGTTTCAATGTCCATTCGTCGACATTCGGCCATCACTCGTTCCAGGCCCTGGAGTCTTAAAACGGCACTACATGTGGCTTCGCTGTGTCGGAATAGGTGACGAAATAAGCCAGTTCCCACGCAGGACTCCTCCACCTCACAAAGCTCGGATGCCACCTATGCGTAGGAAAATGTCCAGAATTAGTCCGGTCTCTATTTGACACGATGAGGCCAATAAGCTCCGATAAAAAACTCACCTTGACTACTTTATCGAGACAATCAAATCCTTTTTGCACCACGTAATTACAATTGTCCGCCGTTAGCGATTGCTCGAGCAACCGTGCCGACGCAACACGCAGATCAGTTTTATGGGAGGAGAAATTGTCGATCAAGAGATCCAATCCACCCATTTTTCGGAAGGTGTCACACAAGTTCCCGCCAACCTGGAATTAGCCACGTCGTTAGATTTGGGTGAAGGATCGCCTTTGTTTAAATGAGCTCATTGAAAACTAGGTTACCTGATGACCGTGTCCTGGGACCTTCCAAGCAGCTTTCATGACGCCGGAAGCATAATTGAGATGATCTACGGATTGGGTATTGTCATCCTCGGTATCTCGGAGGCGTTCCACAATGGAAGACAACTCGTGGGAGTATTTGTCAATTACTACGTCCACCTCCTGACTAGACGAGTCCCATCCCAAAGAGTCCAAGTCCTCGAAAACTAAAGCTAAAACAAATGTCGACATTCATTTTGGATGTAGGCACAAGTTGGAGAAGTTGTTCTCAACTTGTCCAACAAATCCCTCAACAAATGTCTGTCCTCACCGTTCTCCGTTGTGTAAGGTTGTAAAGCGAGTTGGTTGTGAAAAGTGAGTTTGGATTGCGAGGCCGCCGCGACGTGCTTCTCTGAATTGATGACAATACCCTGGCTCAGTCTCGTTTGTTTCCGCTGCTCAGCAGCTACGGCGTGTTTCTCGACCGTGAACAAGTCCGTGGAAAGCTTCGCGGACGATGCGGCGGCCCTTCGGCTCTCCTCCTCCGTTATACCACCTTGAGTTAGAGATCTGCGGAGGACACATTCATATCATCATATCCAGGTTGTCAAGAGTGCCTCTGAAGACAAATTGTGAGTTCAAATTGTACATGGACTCCGTCCCAACTTACCTTTGTTCCCTTTTTAGGGCGGCGGACTTCTCGGCAGTCACTCCATCTACTTCTACCTTCTGCCGATGAGCTTGCGTTGATGCTTTCTCTTCGTACTTGACGTCACCGGCTTGGAACCGTTTCATCTCGGCCGCGTTTGCTGTTGCTTGTTCCGTGGAATAATTACCACTCCGGTAGCTAGTAGATGAGCTGGAGGCAACCTTCTTCTCCTCAATTCGTATGCACTGGGGGCCATCTTTGTTGCTGAGATCGACATTGGCGGGGGGAGAGACTTGCTGAACGCAGGGAAGGGATTGCTGTTGCACAATGGAAAGAGTTGGACCTTGATGATGATTGCACATGACTAGGTTTGGACTGGCCAAGGGGGAATGAGGTAAGTCACCTACATGAGTCAGTCCCGCGGAACCGATCCCGTTCAAGTCTTGGGAGGAGGCGTGAAACGGGATCTCTTGCACCAGAACTGTTCCCGTGTCCAAAGGCCCCTCCCCTTCATCCCCTTCTTCTCCTGTCAGGGGCAATCAAGGACTAAGTAAATGCTTTTTCCTCACAAATAACTACATGATCTGGGAACACCCGGAAATCATCATGAATGGACCCGCAGAGGGGAAAGTAGGACTGAATTACCTTGCAAGCGGTTGGCTTCCATGAGATTTAAGGGTGATAGGCCTATCCCAGTTTTACTCCCTCCTTTGATTTGACTGGAAGAGCTTGATGTGAGGGTGCTGCTGGAAGAGGAGGAGCTGGAGGAGGAAGTGGTCGTGGTGAGTGCTTTCATGTGAGACATGCTCTTCCTCATGTCCGACAAATTGGACTGGAGATGCTGTGTGGAAGAGGATGACTGCTTGCTCATGGAAGATGTCGTTTCATTCGAATGATGATGATGGTGTGAGGACGAGGACACGGACTGACTCACAACCTTACGACTCGAAGCGTTCATGGTTTGATGGGCGGATTGGGACGACGTCGAATTAAGCCTCGAAAACGCTGCGGCTTTACTCTGTTGAAACAAAAGAAGATATACAACCATCGATGTTGACACTCGCAAGGGGAACATTTAACATTACAATTTGGCGGTATCTACGCAGGGAAAGGAACATCGAACAAAATACACATAAACAACTTGCAACAAATGAATAGGTGCAACCATCCTGCAAATCCAACTAACAAAATGTTATAAGGCCTCGCTCCCAAACCCAATGTAAAACTGTCCGTTTAGCATTTACATTTTTGTACTAGCAGTACTAAAAATTTTGTTCAAACATTGACTTGTAAGTATATTTTTGTTCAAAAACATTTGATTTGGCAAAGGACTCGTGCACGCTAGCTATTTCAAGTGTAAAGAATAAGAGAGAGAGAAAGCAAAACTTGGCGTACATACACTACTCACTACCTGAACGTTGCCTGTGGACGGAACTCCATTTAAAATCCCCATAGCAGTCCCTCCATTGAGAGATGAACTTGGTAATTCTTCCGATTCAGGCATCTGCAAAGGAAATAAAATAATGTTCTTAGCTTGTGCGTTACACATTTTCATTTACGCATGCTTTAAGTTAATGTCGGTGACGCCTTCCGTTGCTTCCGGGAGCACACCAACAGACAAAGAGAGCCTTTCGGGTGGGTAGAAGTACCCAAGCTCCTTCAATGTCAACCAACGCGCTTTGAATGCCATTTCATTCATTTTCGGGCAGTAAACAGGCGGCTAGGGAAAATGTAGAGAGACCTCGAATCTCATCCGTTTCTTACATATTTTCCTCGGCAAAGTTTACCCCCGAGATAAATGGGGACTTTCTCCGGCGAACGCAAATCATTCGCATCCAATAACGAAATGAGTAAGGTGAGTGCGCCACATTTATCTTTCAAGTGGTGAGATTATGTTCATTTGCTATTGTTTTGGGATCAACAATGGTAAACACAGATAAGGAGCTCTGGGAGCGTAAGCAATTTGATGGGAGAGGAGGAATCAGTTGTGGGAATTAGTGGGAGCAGACTCTCCCATTCCTCCCCAACACATAGAATCCATAATAATATGGTCCCTAATTCTTTGTGAATCCTGATCCTATTTCGCGAGGCTTAGCCCAGAGGGTGTTTCCATGTTTATCGCAGCCCATTTAAAAGTGTAATTTAATCTCCAATGCAATAATAATTAGGTGAAATTGGGGAACCCATACAAAATAAGCCTCACCCATGTAGGCCTTGCTCTGTACCCGTACATGGATGAGCAGATGCTCGGAATGCCGAGCTGATGAGTTGAGAGCTATGAAATTGAGAACAGGTTATAAGAGAAGAACGACAACAAAAGATAAGTTGGACGCCAGACGTGAGTTAAGTGCATAGGGAGCCACAGAGCACGTGCATCCATCCTCGCTCAATGCCTCCGGAGGACTACGGACTACACAAAGAACCAAGTGTTGGACAAACGAAGGAAAGCCTCTTCGTGACAAGCCAACGTTTCTCCTTATGTCCATATATATCAAATGCGCCCACGGCCCAGCCAAGCCAAGGCAACTTGGGCTTATCCGCTTATTTGTACACACTTCAAACTCGAGCTGGCCAAAGAGAATTCCTTCTAGAATTGTCCAGCACTTTCCCTGCCTCCTCAACTGACCAAGAAACAAGCAAAAAATCCCGTACTCACCGCAACCGCAAGCTTTCGGCCTGTCAACGGACCTTCGGGCTTGAAGTGTCCATTCTTCCGACTTACAACAATTTGCTTCTTGGAAGCTACGGTTCCGTTACTACCACTCATATTGTCCTCCTTCGTAGAGGGTGGTCCTGTCATTGCTTGTACACACACACTAACAGCCTCTGCATGCAAAACGTTTTTTTTTTTTACTCCACGCAATATTTTACCAGATTCTTTTTTTACACGTTTGTGGACAATAAAATTTTCATTTCACGACCAAAAAAACAAAAGGCGAGGCAAGAAACACACCTCAGTGTCAAGTTCAAGTATAATAGTTGCTCAAATAGCTAGGAGTGATGGTTGTAAAAAGTGGGGAAAATGTGCAGGTGAAAGATTTATCTGTTATTATTCAGACATTCATTGCGAAGAACACGAAGGCTTAAATAGATGTTGTCACCCATTTTTATCACTTGAATGATTGAGTGAACGAAGGCACACTTGGATTCTCAGGAGCAGAGCCCATACATTTGTGCCAGTAAATGAATGTTTTTGAAAATGTGGCTGGACTTGATCAATCATCGAAAGGGCTGTTTCATGCAGGATACTACAGTTAATATGTCAGCTCAACGCACACTTATTCTGTCTCGGGCGACGCACTTATTTTCACTTGGCCGTGTCGTTATGCTGAACACAAAATATATATTTCCTGGCCCTTAATTACGTGTGTGTGCTCTTGCGAGAATTGACGTGAGCCAGGGATGGAAAGGAATAAATAGAAGTGCTCCACCGGCAGTAAATCTTTATAGAAGTCACTTAATCTTGCTATTTGAGAGAGGGAAAATGTTGAGAGAGTGCTTATGTGGAGCAGGAAGGTTCTGTGGAGATGTTGCTATTGACTCGCGCTCTTGCTCCTGACACACTGCCACTACTAAGTGGTTGCTGCCTTCAGTCTCAGTCCTTGCTGCAAGATGACTGGATGACTCATATGAGAGCAGACACGTTGACGATACGAGAGAAGGCAGAGGCGATGGAAGACCAGCACCAGCTATTACTCATTCCTCGATGCGCCCACCACCACATCAACTGCACAGGTAGTTACCGCATCATCCTTTACATCCTTCTAATAATACAGAGAATCAAAGAGAGAGAGAGAGAGAGAGAGAGAGATGCTCAAAGGCATAGGTTCGTTCTCCTTTTATCAGCTCCTTTCTTCTTCATTGTTAAATCATCCTCCTCGTCTCCATACTCCCTTATTCTCCTTTAATGCCTTTACCTCCTTCGTCAACCTCACTGCAGCTACATGAAGAACATGAACCCTTCTTGGAGCGTGAGCAATGAGTTTGCAACCAAATTTTATTACGATACTCGGAATAAATACCTCCTCAACACCCATGCACTTTGACCACCTTTGCAACAATGCCACTATTTGAATTTCACATCCAACGTTTTTATGTACAATCTCTTCATCTCGTCTGCACAGCCTGTAATTCCGCTTACAGATGACCTCAGAGGGGACCAGTACAAACAAAAGCCATAGCATGCACAAAATATGGGTCGCTCAGAAACCATTTCTAGCGAAGAAAATTGCTTCTACCATGTTCTCATTCTCAAATTAAGACCAACTTGGGGGCATTTTCTTTAAAAATTTGGATTGATGTCCAGGAAAAATTTGTGAGTTAGCTTACGGCATGTGGTTGATCGTGAATGTCCGTCCGTAAAACCACTTCCCATGTATGTACGTACGTGTGCATATTCCTTTCCCCTTATACTGGCTCTACAACATACATTTTGGGGAGTTCCTCTTGCATCAATAAATGTACTGAGTACTGAGAACCAAAACGTTTTGCGTTTCAGAAAATGCAGAAAGCTATCACAATGTAAAAATAGGCAACATAATGTGTTCCTGAAATCTTGTACGATACGGTGACATTTTTTTTTACTTTCATTCACTCTTGGCCCCGAGCTAAACTGCCCTGGACAGCATCAGCGTTGGGAATTGTTTTTTACAACAATCTTGATTTCGTAAAAAGACAGCCAGTTGTTTTCGAATCGTAGATCAGTATAAAGGGTAGACCTTTGTACTGATCTACCATTCGAAAACAAATTTCTACTTGCGGTCCCTTTGTACCTAAAACCAAAGCACAAAAAAGAGCCCTATTATAATGGCATGAGGGGTTCAGTGCGTATACATACCTATACATATGCCACATGTGTAACCCTCCTTTCCCAAAATTTGGTAAATCGCATCGCGGATACCCCATAAATAGTGCCGGAAAGCAAATAGAATTATAATTATTTGTGTAAAGTTTCCTGAATTGTGGCCACGAAATGCGGTGTGTGATTCTAAGAAGGCCAGGTCATGCCCAAACACAGAGCTGTACATGTTCTCAGAAATCATATAGGTAGTCCCAATGCACGATATTAAATTCATTGGCATGGTTTAAAATTTTTGACGTCATACACACGTTTTAAATTTTCCATATGAATTTGTCGGTCCGTGCTCCGCCCACTCTCATTATGTTTCGCCCCAAGTGAAATACTTTTTCATACTAGATATGGGCCTGAATACGGAATAACAAAAGAATAAATCTGGTCTGTGATTACGCATCTTATCCAATCCAATACGCGCCGCAGAGCAAGGAAAAATTCTTTAGCAGGCCGAAAGGACCTAGCAGCAAATTTCTTCAGTTTGATATCTGATAGCTCAGTCTTTCGGTGATACTCCGGTTCAGCCGAGACGAAAATCTTTCGGAAATATTTCCGTGTTTCCACAAACACCGCAGGCTAATGAACAGAACATACGCAACCACTTAACTTTGGATTTGTACAGCAAATTGAGGTCGCATGACTGAAGCCGGCAATTGCTCCCTCTTCGACAATTGAAGCAATTTTAAAGACGTGTGAAAGCTTTCCCAAACAACTATTATTGGTGCGCATTAGCACAAACTAATTGTAACAACTGCCATTATGTAACTACTCCAGATAATACAAACAATCCACCTAATGACTATTCCAGCGTGTTAAATAGGACCACGCAGTGCTTGCGTCAAAATGGTTAAACACGGTTGGTATTTTTTTTAAATATTGCAGCTAGTAGATGCGCCATTAGACTTCAATAAGACTTGATTAACCGGAGTGTTGAATAATTTCCGTGTTTGGATCAGGGAATGTCTTACATTCCTCGGTGTGAGATTATTGTTAAGAGATGCCACTAGAAAGAAATGACTGATTACTACATTCTGCCGCGATGGAGTGGGCAGAATTAAAGTTGAGTAGAGGAAAAGATTACCATTTCGTCGGCATTGAGTTCCTTGGTGGATGATATGATCTCATGAGGGACTGTCACGCTTCGCCGGAACAATTTCTTTGGTGTCCTGCAATCCGGTACAGCTGGCGGTTCCCCCACGTTTCCATTCTCATTCTTTATCATGACGTCCGGCTTGTCTCGGCCGTCCGGTATCTGCGCATAATAAGTATTTCTGGTTGTATTTTCAATCTCCGCATTCTTCATCTAATTTGTCTTTACAATAACTCCCGTTCCATTGGATATAACTTGTCACACATACACACACCTTGCACACAGGCAGAGCCTCTTCACCAGAACAAAAACTTTGACTTCAATCGAACCACTTTAGATGCTAATAATACTTTATGCTACTTCTGCTCGCGAATCATCAACGGAATAAATCCAGCAATTTCTCCGGCTCATGTATTTTCCAGACTGTCCCTCATGTTTTGTCACGAACATTCCCATAAGCACGACTGTCAACAATTCTCCACAAATAATCCCTATTTTGCGTGGGTGCTATTTCAGTTTGACATTGCAGATGGTTATAACAGAGCTTCTGCTACTTTCTGCTGTAGGGCATATGACAACATTTCACATGACTCTCGATTAAAGTTTAGTTGGTTTCACACCTAATTTGCCAATAAAGGGCAATTTCGTTATCTGGCGCTGAAACTAGACTGCAGCACCAAGATATATATATATATTTTTAAATATTTACGTTAAATTGTCTTGAAATACTTTCATGGTGCTTCCGCAGGACGAACAGGGAGCACAAGCTGGGAAGGGAAAATGTCACTGCGGAGCCCCGGAAGCAAAACAATCACAATCATCGAACAGAATCTCTGTCCGCGTTTGTAAACTCAATTCTGTGCTCAATTATCTCCGCAAATTGTTTCTCACAACTTTGAAAACTGCTGGGAAAGGCTAAAGGGTTTGATTAGGAAGCGAGCATCTCTAGTATGTTGTGCAGTGGAAGAGGAGAATGGTGGAACTGCTTAACTCCAACTTGGTGTGTAGATATGTAATGCAGTTTCATGTATCACTCCCTCACTGTGCCGTCCTCCACGCTACACGCCGTCTCCCACCAACTACATCCCATAATCCCATCTTTGCCCAAGCAGAGTAGGTCTCAGTCAGCCAAATAAAAAACCTGGCTATCCACTCTAGTCACGGGAATCGACTATACAGTGTCCTTCCAGTGGCATTCCCTACTAAATGCAACTTTCCCAAGCGCTGGAAGCACTTGTTGCACAACATTTCCACAAGCCGTCCCGCAATTCAACCCTTTCCCCTGCACGGCCAGCATTTGCGTAGCTAATGTCGCCACAAATTTACACACTGTAAGCATTCCCTTGGACGTGGGATATTGGACATATTTTTGTAAAAGTCTCAAGCCTTTCTCTAAAAGTTAACCATTTACGCACGCGAAAATTAAATCCGACTTTTCCTTCCGCTTCAAAGATCTGTAATTAAAATAATGACGGAGAGTGTTAGCACTTATTGGCAAACACTAAACATCATGATTTGACTTGACAAAATCCCGTGTCAATTTTGCCACGTGCAGCTAAGATGTCCACTAAAAATATGGAAGTTCTGTTTGTATTGCTAAGATTTCCGTGTAGGATTTGAAATCAGGAATGAATAAAGGGAAACAAGGATATTTTTGGGGTGTAAATTGAAGAGAATTATAAGTGGTTCCCTTTGTCTGAGTTGAATTGTGGTTACAGTGAGACGGTGATACCTTCTGTACATGGTTGGAGTGCGACTTGGGAGAAGTTGCTGCAGCTATAGCATAAGTACGATAAGATTTGTGGTTTCCCGACCTAAGCGTATCTATATAATCATATCCTTTTCTGCTTGCTCTTTTAACTTGCGCTAAAGCGACTAGAGCAAAAGAATTTGGTTAAAGGAAAGCATACGTGTGGAGCGGGGGAAGATGTGTATGTGGTATGTGCATACGCAAGCTGTGACGTGAGGTAAATCAAGGCCCAGCACTCAGAGATCCTGTCTTTAAACTTTTGCTCTTCAACTGAAAATTGTGGTTTCCAGCCACCATTTCACACTCCCACTCTTCTCTCTCTCTCTTTCTCTCGCTCTCTCTCTCTCTCTCTCTCTCTCTCTCTCTGTGCATCTCACTTTTAATGTCTCTCTCTCGCTCTTCCCAAATCTTGCCAATGATGGGACAAGCGAACGCTGGATCTCATACCATCTGAGCAGAGACGAGGAGAGACTGTGGGCTTGCTCGAGTCTCGAGTTGGAAGGAAACAAGTGACTCCGAACTAATGACTTGGAATAATATATCTATAAGTGTATATTTGCAGAAGGTAAATAAAGTGTTAGGTTGGTGTATGCCTCCCAAGAACGGCCTTCCCATGGCTACACCCTGAGCTGAGCGAGCTCAAGTCAACACTGCCTCTCTCACTCTCCATTGATAAGGAAAGGGACGCAAGTATCTGAACCTTGGCTGCACCTAACTACACCGTTGTCCTAATAAGCTCAGGTCTTCCTAACTTCCTACACTAGCCATGACTTCCCTCCTGCATAAGCTACAGCCAACCTCCACCACGCCATCCCAAACCAGAATTTTCGCTCTTGGGAGATTATGTAAAAACTTCTCTTCCTATTCCAGCCTCAATTCCTTTGGACCTCTTCAGCACCATCAATTCTGGAGAGGTGTTTTTTGTAGGAATTTCTAGGGCCACTCCTACAACAATTATTCACGCATTCTTTAGCGGGTTAAAGGAAGAACGTCCGCTGCACAAATGGCTAAGCTCAACAACAATCCATCAGACACAATTTTCCTTAAAGCTACATCTTGGAGGTGCCTTATGTCCTACGTATACCTCCACAAACATTCATTGCAAATACTCATTTCCTAAACGTTTGGTTTACGCAAAGCTGAAGGTTACTATGAGCATTTTCAGACGAACTTCAGTAAAAAACGTATTTTATAGACACATAATGTATATTTATGTGCATTTTTTCTGGATCTCATTTCCGGAATAAATTAGAACAATGCTCAAATGTTGTTCTCATGTAGACATTGGTATGTGCTTCTTGCTGCAAAGCAAGCATGTATCTTCAAAATGAACGGAGTCTGGGGTCAATACGCAGGTCAGAACTTTGCGGATCCAAAACATCAGAAGATCAGAAAATATCGGAAGATTTTACGGCACTTGTGGCATTGAGAAATTATTGATAAATGTGGACTTTGCAGAAGAAATAGAAAAACTGTCCTGGTGGGTGTGGAATATAAATACTTTCAAATGAAGCATTTCCCTAATGAAAGAGGCATTCTCCGGTCGGATTCAGCATTTCGCTTGGTACATTTGATTTGTGCAGAAGACAAGTAAGCTCCACCAAATAGTTCATTTCACAAGAATTCGTAAAGAATGCTCAATAGAAATTATTCTGGAATTGCAGAATATCTGTAAAATGAAGGCTTAATTGAATTTTGTTAAAAGATTCATGTTCTAAAGGATCCAAGCATTCATGTAAACAATACTTCGTCGTTCGTCGCCTCATCTCAGCAATAATGCCCTGCAGGGTATTTTACAGAACAATCACCATTGTATTTCTTTACCCCTGAACACATCTGAGGTTCTGCGGCTGCGGGTTTTTGGTCCTAGACTAGCACTAACGGCCCCAGCAATGCTGTTCACATTGTGAGGATTTCTGCAGCTGTCAATTAACAGGATACATTGCCTGCATGAAAACTTAGTTGGGAAGGATTTGCCTTCAACCTTGCATTTGAAGTTTTTCGCCGAGAAATTCTCCGTAGCTTTGGAATATCCGATTTTTGAATAATAGTCATATATTTGTGCTATGTGAAATACGTTTCGGACTTGCAATTAGACAAAAACTCCTGATTTATTTCGATGACATATGCAAATGTTTAACCATCCGTCATTTCTGCAGTTTTTTCCCGTGCATTCACGTGTTCTATTGCGGGTAGTAACTCCAGAAGAAATGTGTGACCCTGGCATGCTTCAGTAATCTACATACAAGCCATGCATTTAGATATCATTTCCTGTTTCCAAAAAAACTAGCAATAAAATCCAACTATTGTTACACCTCCTCTGACTCCTCTCTCCTCCGTTATTACGTTGACCAGGGAATCAAATTTCCAAATGTACACACTCCTGCCTGCCTCTTATGTAAATTGTGGGAAATTGTGTCAACATAGCAGAAGAGAAGTTAGTCTGATAAATGCGGGGAGTATTGGGGTTAGTTTCTGGAGAAGTTAGTTGGAGCCAGGAGGATAAGGGAAGAATTGAAAGAAGAGTGTGAAGACCTTGAGAGAGCCTGGGACGGCGGGATGCTGGTGTTGGGAGTGAGGCGAGTGCTTGAGGTTGTAGGAGCAAGAATTGCCCATTTTCAAGGTGGCCGTGGAGGTCCACCGCTTTTCGCCGTCCTGCCTTACGCTGCTGCACTCTGCACTTTCACTCGGCCGTCCCTCCACTTTCCCGACCGCGTCGAAATTACTACTTTCCTCTAGCACTGGATCCAAATCAAAGGAATTCTGCCGTTGAAGGGACGCCAGCTTTTCAGTTGAGCTCGAAGCAAGTTATAAACTACGAAAAAATAACTACTCTCAAGTGAAGGTAACACCAAGTGGCACACTTCTGTTTTGCTGTTTTTTTTTTTTTTTTACATTTTTGCACCCACTTTCGGATTAATTAAACTGGACACGGACTCCTGGCACTTCCGCACAACTTGCCGGAGATGTAAGTGCTGAGAGCTCAAAACACTTAATGAAAGTAAAAGTAATGAGTGGTCCGCTTGAAGTGCACAAACTTGGAGGAAAGACGGGTTTTTAAAAAGAAATGACACATTCAGAACATGGAACGGTGGTGGAAAGGACGTTTATCTTCTGTAGGCACTCAAGGAAGTAACAAGCCTGGTTCGGGTGAATGAAAGGAAAGCTGGCAGTGGCGGCGGTGATGAGTGGGCAATGATGAGACTCCAATCACTGCAATAGGAAGAAAGTACGGATGCAGAAAAAGAAAAAGAAAAAGAAATCGCGTGGCTAAAACATTGCTCGTGCTCACATTGGCCCCACTGTGACATCAGAGGGAAGGAGGCGCCTCTCTATTAGCAAGCATCGGGGATTGTCTCATTTTCCATTGCCAAATGATGTCATCCTTTTCATTAAAATCTTAATAGTATTCAACTAGCTCGGAGCACGGCTTGTTCACAAACCTTGCTTTTGTAGTTTGTGGGACAACAATAATTGTGGATCTGAGCAAAGCATCTTCTCTGTCCCTCCCTTCCTCTGCTCCCGTCTTCTCCTTCATTGCGATGAAGTCATGCGTTATACGAAGGAAGCGAACGAGAAAAAAACATATCTGCATTTCGGAGTGGCCAAGGACTCTCAGTGCTGGTTGTAGATTCTATTGCTATTTCATTCATAAAACTACCTCCTCTGTAAGGATATTTCCTAAGGTCCTTTGGCATGTATGTACCTATGTACATTATTCAACGTGGTCAGTGGTCACTGCGCGCTAGGCTGGGGGATCTTAGGACCTGTTTAGTATTCGCAGCATCATTGAGCTAAGGAAAGCAGTGGCTTCTCCCACCCTTTATTCCACGCATCCCAAAGTGTTCTCACGAGCAACACGTGTGGGTGAGTTCTGCAACCTCTTCCCAGCTCTGCCCCAATCAAACTGATTTGCATGGTTTTAACCATGACCTTCACCCACAACGCACAGGTCGGCAGGTAAACAAGGCTTGTGGAAGTGCAGAAAGATTAAATAAATGTGCAAGAACCAAGCATGGTTAATATGTTCACGACAGCACTCGGATTCCGGTTCCAATTTTTAGTAGGATTAGATTTTCCTCACTTTTGGTGTTTCTTGATGCCCCACGCACAGCCTGTCGCCCATGGCGCTTCCTTGAGCATCCGTCCTAGTAACCGTGGTCACCACAGGGATTTTTTAAATACATTTTTTGAATATGGGACTTATCCGACAGAACTAAGCGCTGACATTGATCAGCGCAAATTGCATACAATCCGAGGTACATACATATAATTTTAATGTATCTATATATAAAATAAATGTATATGTGTCAGGTATCTATATTTGTCAATTTTACTTGCTAGCTGTGCAATCCTATACATTATGCAAGAAAAACATTCTGACCTGGCTATAGCTATTGTAAATATGCATACAAACATCTGATTGTAAGAAATTATGAACAGCAGTATTGAAGCCCGTCTTTGTTTTGTACTTTATCCCCCCTTTGCATGATTTATTTTCCTAATTTGTTAAGGGTATTTTGTTAATCTTCACTGGCAAATTCGGAAGAGAAAATGGGATGGAATGAGGCTGCTTGAATGAAAACTGCATGTTACGAAAACATCTTTTAGTATGAACTTGCAAAATGACCATGTCCTCTGTAACAAAATGTACATTCAGATAACACAATTTGGTGTCCAGTGCATGAATCATGCATGAAGGCGAAGGTATAGGCACATATGGACCAGGACACATCCAGTTCCCACAGCATTACCTGGCTCGAAGCAATTGGGAAGAGCTAATACGTTCTGGGCTTTGTGGCTGAAAAATGCTGATTTCCAATCGCCTATCTTGCATAAAGTGAAACAGTAAACAATTAAGGGGAAACGAACGTATCCGTGAGCTGCCACATTTCTTAGGACGCTTCGTTATCTTATGAGAACGCCTGGAGGAATTCACTGGGCGACTTTTAAAAGACTCTTGCGACTTTTGCACCTAGCATGCACCTGCAATTTACATTTGGATGAAGGCAATTGGCACGGAGATGCTGAAAATGTAGCGTGAAAATACATTTAGTTAAGCCATTAACAACCCGAGTAGGCACAGTTCTTCTACGAATGCTTATGAACTGCTGTGAGCAATAATTATATCAGTACGACGGACGTATTTACATCTGTGTTCGGCGCAAGCCAGTTGGCTGTTCATTCACACATAGTAGTTTATGCCTTGGATTTTTTCGCTATTCTTTTAATTCGCTGTTGCCTGGAAAATTAGCATGGTTAGACCGATGGTCTTGTACTGGTTAGGGAGATAATGAAGACATTGTAATCAGCAGCTGAGTTCTTGGTGTAGAAAAGTACCCAAAAGAAGTCATTACTCGACAGTAAATACTAATTTGCTTACCTGAAAAGGTGAGCTAAAAGTTAAGTAAATAAGGAATGTGTAGCGAGGAAAGTTGCCAAAGCAAATAGAGCAGGAGGACGCAGGTCCATGGAAAGCTAGAAAACATTCCTAATTTAGCCTCTCAACCTTTCACAAGTCTCTGTTTTCCCTTCTCGTAGTCTATTTTCTGGCCCAAGTAATTTTGTTGCTACAAAAACGCTGAAAGTTATACGAATAGCTTCACCAGACATCACCACATACACCTTTTAAATGGCTTCTTTAACCAATAAAACGTTAGTCAACCGCTACCTCCAATTGGGCCTTCCGGAGGAAGTAGCGCAAGCCACCTACATTTGGATTGACGGGACTGGGGAAAACGTCAGGTGCAAGACCAAAACCATTCTTGGCTCTGTCAACGATCCAAAAGGTTGGTGAATTTCGTACTTGATTGCTTTGGGGGCTACGTACACCTCACGGCCACTTACTGAAAATCGTGACGTAGTTCCTACTGTATTTAGCCTGGTAGTTTCACAATAATTTTTACGATTTACTCAGACTTGCCTGAATGGAACTTTGACGGAAGCTCAACGGGCCAAGCGGAGGGAAGTAACTCGGACGTGTACTTACAACCAGTTCGCATTTATCGGGATCCCTTCCTTTTGGGTCAGCATAAATTAGTGCTTTGCGAGACGTACAAGCACAATAGGAAGCCGGCGGACACTAATCATCGTTGGAGTTGTGCCCAGGTGAGTCCCGCAAAATGATTACATCCTGCTTCCCTTCCGCTTTTCACTTTTCTCATTATCCTCCAGGCGCCTCCTCCTCCTTTGGAAATTTCATATTAACAGTTCCCTTCAGTTCGTAGTGTTGACGACCTTCCACGCAACAAAGAAATTAGGACAGCATTACTGAACTGATTTTGTAGTTTAAATGCATGTACATATATGTACTGTGTATCCATCCCTTATGGAGTTTGATACACTCTACAAAATTTTAAAAATTAAGCCTATATTCCTGTGCGGAATGCACACAGCTATAAACCCAGAGATGAGTTACAGTTACAATTCAATTCTGCCCATTTCTGAGCATTTCAATGTGGAGCGATGAAACTTTGTTTTTAAATCGAATTTTGACCCGACGACAGGAGTCTTGTATCGTATTAGCATTTTTTGTTTTTTGCAATTGCTGGCGTTGTGAATAGTTAAATTTGTGTCTGTAATGTAATGTGTGTATACATATGTCCGTATACTTTGGATGTATATGTACATACATACAAAGCATCTGAAGGGAGTAGCTTGTCTTTCGCGATTTGTGAATATTTTACGAAAATGCCTGATTTCCATTTACTTTAGTTTGAATAATGCTGCCTTGCACCTATTTTCAAGAATAAAGATGGACTTTGGCTTTTGCCTAGTCGTTCACCCTTGCTATGGTGCTGTTGTTACTTCCCGGTTAAATCTATTGTACAAAGACATAAGTACCTATACAGCTACTCACATTTGTTTACTCTTATTATTGTTTCCTTCTCCATTGGCTTTCATGGCGAGCCAAGGTTATGCAAGAAGGAAAGGATTTCAAGCCATGGTTCGGGATGGAACAAGAGTACACGCTCCTGGACAGTGACTTGCATCCTTATGGCTGGCCGAAGAACGGCTTTCCCGGACCACAAGGACCATACTACTGCGGGGTAGGAACGAATAAAGTTTACGGAAGGGATATCGTCGAGGCTCATTACCGGGCGTGTTTGTACAGTGGCGTGAAGGTGGCAGGAACAAACGCTGAAGTCATGCCAGCTCAGGTTGTCCCCACGAATACATTATTATACATTATCAGTTTTGACATTGATTGAAAAATTCAAATGGGACAACTTGAAAAAATGTCAACAGTGGGAGTACCAAGTGGGTCCATGTGAAGGAATACAGATGGGAGATGACTTATGGATGTCTCGCTTCCTGCTCCATCGCGTGGCCGAGGATTTCGGAGTGGTAGTTACTTTGGACCCAAAACCAATTCCGGGTGACTGGAACGGAGCTGGTTGCCACACCAATTATTCCACCAAAGCAATGCGAGAGCAGGACGGGATTGTGGCAATTGAGAACGCCATTCAGAAGCTCTCTGTTGCTCACGAGGCCCATATACGTGCTTACGATCCCAAAGATGGCCGGGACAACGAGAGACGCCTCACTGGATTGCACGAAACATCTAGCATCCACGACTTCTCAGCAGGTAAAAACGAAGTCTTCGAATTAATTACTGTCCATTAATTAATTATCCCTTTCCATTATCGTGCATTTCATTGGTTACAGGTGTAGCAAATCGGGGGGCCAGTATTCGGATTCCTCGATCATGTGCTGAGGAGCGCCAGGGATACTTGGAAGATCGCCGTCCAGCTTCTAACTGTGATCCGTATCGTGTGACTGAAATCATTGTTCGTACAACGTGTTTACAGTAACAAAGCGTCGCTTACAGATGATTCATCTTTTAAATGAAAATGATAGTTCAAAATTTTCTACTAATATTTTTGTAGCTGATTGTCCAGGAACCAACTACTTGGTTCCTTTTCTGAAGAGGTTTTTAGGCTTTTTAGACTTTAGACGCACGGATTCCAACTATAGATTTCATTAACAGAGATTATCTGTGCCTGATAGCTGATGGAAACAGTTAAACATTTCAAGAAACGGAAAAACCAAAAAGTGAATTTTTTCCCCTAACGTATCTTTTTAACTTACAAAATGAACTTGTGCCGTAATTTTAAAACGTAACTTTCTTAAAAGTATGTCTTCGTTGAAAACAAAATTAAAATCGGTAAAACCTACAGATTTAATGTTAAGCTTTCTTGATTAAACGCCACTAACGCTATAATTGCTGCATTGTATAGTTATAGAATAGGTTTAGACAAATGACAAAATTTTGAGATGTGATACGCGAGTGGTTTGAAATAATACGTGTATACCAAGGAACATTTCACCAGAAAAACATTCGATTTGATGTTAATAATAATTTTTATTTCCATTACAATGCGTCTGCATATACATACATACAACAATCGCCAATACAGTAACAGAAACGTAGAAAGTATTACCACATACTTGTACACATATGCATACCGCGTATCTCTGTGGATTAAATGAATGTTCATATTACAAGGTTTACTGTTATTATTACGTCACTATTATGATCGGATAGAAATTTTAGTAATAGTACATTCCAAAGCTGTAGTTTAGTATATAGCGCCATAATACAAGGCTATACAAGGTGTAAGTGATCCTTTAAAGCAGAATAAACACACACGGAACTCAAAATTTGCGAGTGGTATATGAAATTATCACCGCAATTCAATGGTGCAAAATTATGTGCAAATTATTTTTAATGTGGGTCAGAAAACTGTTTGATCGGCAGAAGTTAGCTTCCTTGCACTGTTTTTAGGTTCACCATTCTATTATTTATGACAATTCACCGCCCGAGTTAATCATTTCTTGCTTTGTGATTGCTGTTTTAATACCATTAACTTGGTCAACTGCTCCTCCAATGTAGATATAGAATCTTTTTGGGTGGACATTTCTGACCGCAAAGACTCCAGTTGCTCCGAATTTCGTTTACTGTGGAGACAAAACAAAATTAAAGAATAAACTTGCACAAGCGCTGTGAAAACCAGATGGAACATACCCGATTTAAAATAAAATTATTTTGTTTTAAGGATTGGCTTTACTGGAAAGTAGACACTTACAGTTCTCCCTCAATGTATTCTATCCGTTGTGCCACGTTAGTTTTTGCATCCGCCACTGTTTGTAAAATTAAAGCAGGATTAATAAGCTTGTAAACCTTGGCATCTGCTTTACACACATCAAGTTCTTCTTTCACCATCAGGTTCTCATTTAGCTGTGTTTCAAGTTGGCTATTTGCGGCTATCAATTTTTGGTAACCTAAAGAAAACAAAGATGTATGGTTATGGTAAAAAAAACTGCACACTTGTTATTAGAATGAGACTGATGATTGACACCTACAATATTTTAACTTCACTTACGCTTTTGAAGTCGCTTCATGTTCTCTATCTCCCCGCTGAATTTTTGTTGTAAACTTTCCAATGATGTTGAAGACATTTTCGCTGCAAAATCCAGAACAACAAGAGAGTTAGTGAAGCTTACAATAAGGCAAGTAGGTTTTGGTTTCCTTTAGTTTCAAACGGTGATTCCGGTTTCGTCACTGGCTGATAATCCTCGTTCTGGTCTTCCAACTTAAATGAAGTCAGCGATTGAATACTAAACAGGGAATGTCAACAGAAACTTTAGTTAAGAATGTTAAGAATGCGGTAATTACATTTATGTAAGCTGAGCTTAAAATGCCCAGTTAATTACAAAGCAGATAAATGTTTACCTGATCTCCAATTGTTTTTGTTTAGATGAGTTAACTACAGTGCGCTGTGTGCGTCCACTGTGGTGTTTCTTTTTGATCTTGCGATGGTCTACCTATTGATAGTAACAAAGTGACAAGTGACGTGAGTGAGTTTACTTTCTTGATTCCTACTTCGCGACTTGCATCTGCTTTGTCTAATTGTAGTTAATATTTAATTATGCGTTCACTATACAGTTCTTTCCTAATTTTCTTCATTTGTTCAATGTTCAGCCTTCAATCACTTCCTTGTTGCTTCGCTGCTCAACTTCCACTTCCCACTCCCACTCTTAATTTAATGTTTCATGTCGAAAGTGCTCTTTTCCTCACTCACTAGTTCTACCGTTCAGTTCACTATTCCACTATTCGACCATGCACACTTTTCAACTTTCGACCGCGTCGCCGAAGACAAGGATGTCTAGAGTGAACCAGGCACACTATTTGAATTCTTGTTGGCGCCTTTCCATCTTCCATCCTCCCAGTCCCAGATGAGCCAGTACCAGGCGAAACGGTGAAACGGCGAAACGGCGAACGGCGAAATTCCTCAACAAACACAAAGCACAACTTAAAAACAAAAACGACAGAGAAGACGAGCAGAAGATGAGAGACGGCTGAGTCCAATGAGTGTGAACGTGTGAAGTATGAAATTGAAATAATTAAAATCCGATTTATTTTTGCTATTGTTAATATTAGTCAATTTCAATGATCACCAAGATTACAGTTGCCTATGATTGAGGTAGTTTACGTGTGCATCAACTGATCAAAGTGAACAACATTCGCCTTTTAAGAAGTTAACTGCAAACTTCTCAACAGTTCCGGTCGCAGCTCACATGACACGGGGCCAGTTGACCAATATCGAGTTGTTATCACGCCATTAACCGTGTTGGGTCACAGTACGGCTAGGTTAAAACCCGGGGCTGTGGACCGCACAATGTAGAGAGAAACAATTTAATATGTATATATACATTTTCATGTGTACAAATAGCCTTTGCTATGAATTCTGCGGTTATCACCTAATGCGTTAATTGTTGCAATTACAGGATACACAAAACTTTGATTTTAGCACGCCAGAAAATGGGGAAGAATGTGCGCACGTTTTACAGAGTGGCTGGATCTTCAAATCCACGGTTTTCAGTAATCGGGTGTTTGCTCACGACAGTCCCAGTGGCTACCTTTGGCCTAGGTGTTTGGCAAATTTTCCGTTGGAGAAAGAAGCTCGAAAGAATTGCTGAATTAGATAGCAAATCATTAGCTCCACCGATACCATTTTCATCCATGTAAGTGACACCTACCCCTTGCACGGTTGCCAATTATAGTTCTGTTACATTGTATTTCGGGTGTTTATCGATGCATATTCAAATGTTCAGGTCGATTATTCACCCCTCTTTGCCCACTTACATTTAGAACTGATGACTTGACAGCGGCAGAGTATCAAAAAGTAAAATTGTTGGGAAAATTTCATCCTGAAACGGCGGTTTTGCTGGGTCCTAGAACATTAATTAGAAGCGACGCATATCAGCAGAGAAAAGCCGCAAAGGAACCAATGATTAACAACGAAATTGGTTACAATCTAGTGGTACCATTCTCAGTATCAGGAGAAAAGTACGTATTTGTTAATAGTGAATCTCGCCTGTGTTGTACGTTGTAGTGTGTATTAAAAATGGATGACATCAAGTTTGGTTTCGTTGTAGCCGAAAAATTTTGATCAATCGTGGTTGGATCCCTTCAAAACAACATACATTCCACCCCGTCACGACAAACGAAGTGGAAGTTGTTGCAATTCCACGAAAACACGAAACAAAACCATTGTTTATGAGCGATCGCAACAAAAGTTCGAAGTTATTTACCTATCGGTATGGAGGGAATTATTTTGTAGTTAGGTACACTTTTATTTATCAAAGATTTTTTCGGAAGTGCATAGGATGAAGTTGTTCTTTGTAATTGCAGTGATGTCGACGGTATGGCAGAAGCTTTATCTACGGATGCGGTGTATTTAGACTTAGTCTCCGTTGAAAATTACAAGCTGGAATCTTTCCCTATTCCTGGCCAGACGCGCGTAACGCTGAGAAATGAACACGTCAACTACATAATCACTTGGTTTTCGTTATCAATGTTCACTGCTTTTATGTGGTACCATATGTATATTCGAAAAAAGCGACTGCGATAAGATACTTGTCGCTCTTCGGTAGTAGCGGAAGAACGGATGCATCCCACATCCGAGACTGTTGGCGAGCACGTTGACGTTCAACAGCACGATTTTTGAATGTTTACTTCGTGGCCTATTTTTTCAACTTATTCTACAATAGGTGCTTTCCTTCGTACCTCAACTGGAATATGTTGCATGTTGCAGTCTTTCGCACAGTAGTAAAGCACAACTGAATATTCGATAGATGAATAATTAGGGTTGTTGTGAAAACCAATGTACTTATTGCTATTTTCTGCATTCTAAGCAAAGCAAATTTTGTTACTTCAAAACTCCATATGCTGATGACGAACACACCGCTTCAGTGAGTCCTGGGTTTTTCTTGTTGCTAATCGTTGGCGAAGATCTGATATATGCAACAAATACTTACGTGCAAGTTCGGCTGTTGCGCTATTATTTGCAAAGAGCAACTACCCAATTGTCGTTGCGACTCATGCAATCTGATCCTTACGATATTTTTTAAAATAACAACTGCATGCCAAGCGCAACACTGAGCTACTTGATTCCTATACGGTTTCAAATTATTAAAATCTACTAGGAAGTCAGTACATTCTCCAATACAGAAATTGATTGTGAACCGCTTTCAGAATACTGGCATAAGTTTTGTTTGGTATAGAGTGAGGTAATTTGAAATAACTGAATAAAACGTTCGCAATGATTACATGTAAGTACACGTCCTCTGCGCTTGCTTTATTTATTCCTGGGACTTGAAGTTCAGTCACTCGTACACGTCTGAAGCACGCTTTGATCCACGTTTTAAGGCTAGGCCTGGGATGGTGAACAGTGAACCCCTTATCTGCTGTGCCTGTGACTAATGACTAATAGATTTCGTTAATATTTGCATTTGTGTATGCATATATCAATAAAAAAAATGAGTACAATCATTATAATCAACGATTGGTTTAATGTTTAATCGCGCAATTGCTAGTCGACAACCCGAGCATAATTAAAAATTCACATACTCAGATGACCGCAATTGCGACTGAAAGCGTGGGAAGTTCAAAAATCCCACAAGACACAAATATACAAGAATAACAAGAAACTGAAGAAACAAAACAAGTGTCTACCAGTCTACCCGTCTACAGTTGACACTTGACACGAAGTCTACCTGTCCAATAGTGAAACTAGTGTGACTAACTAGTGTAACAGTGTAAGTATAATCCTCTAATTCTAATCTAATACATACGTTTAAAGGAAGTGTCTTCTCCGCGGAGTTTCGCAGTTTCCTCTATTGTATCCCTCTATTCCTGTCAGTGGCAATTAGAATCAGATAATAGATAAATTCAGTTCATATAGTAATAGTAGTACACTGCATGGGTAATTAATAAGTAACAGGTATAGTATCGTAATATGATAAAACACTAGTTAACAACTTATCACTAAAAAGGGAGCTGTTGAGAACATCGATAAGGTGAGGGGTACATGATTTTTTATACCGGTTGTATTTACAGCTTAATGTAACAGTTAAAGGTTTCTTATACGTAAGGAGTAAGTACATTTTTTTCAATTACCAGTGGTTAAGTCTCTGAGACTTTTATATTTTTTCTGAATTTGAGAAACAAATCACCACGTCAAACAAATAAACACTGTAGGTAATACCTACAAGTATTTAAGTAGGTCTAGAATCGAGGACATTTGCCACTTTACTAGAAATCGCGAATTCGTGCAAACATCAAGTGATTTGTGCCTATATAGAATAAGCACAGTCGTGTGGAGTGCAATAACATTATTAACTGCCAAGGGCCGTCAAATGACCTATTAGTCACTCCGTCACTCGTCATCGCCCTCACCCCTCGGTATGCTCGTGGATGATTGATTAATCATTAGTATAGGGAATGCTATATGCTAGAGTTGCATACACAAAAGCTAACAGATTGATGTAATTTGTATAGTGCTATGCGAAAATCATGATTCTTTTAAATAATGTTAGCTCATTGATTCAGATTTTCTATTCTTTTGCCAGAAAGGAATCTCTGTGATATTGAAGTTTTCCGGACACAGCGGAGGTAAGCAGATTGTATTTGAATATTTTTTTGTTTGTATATGTAAGAGATAAATTGTATTAGTATGCTTCGTGCAGATTAACCACACCATAGCATAATACCGGAGTCAAAGCACGGGGTAACCGCGTAAAACGGGAGGACAAAGGCGGAGGATCATGAAAGTACGTGGAGGAATGTGGAGGGATCCAAACGCTGCTATATCGGATCCCCCGCGAAGTGATTCTTCTGGGAGAATCAGTCCCATATTCTTCT
>JAQGBT010001340.1:0-33242 GCA_034698585.1 Disparrhopalites patrizii | reverse complement strand
AAATAACGAGAAAGAGAGAGAAAGAGAGAAATTAAATAAAAAATAACGAGAAAGAGAGAGAAAGAGAGAAATTAAATAAAAAATAACGAGAAAGAGAGAGAAAGAGAGAAATTAAATCAAAAATAACGAGAAAGAGAGAGAAAGAGAGAAATTAAATCAAAAATAACGAGAAAGAGAGAGAAAGAGAGAAATTAAATTAAAAAGAAGGAGAGAGAAAGAGGGAAATTAAATCAAAAAGAAGGAGAAAGAGATATTAGAGATAAGGAGAGACAGAAATTAAGTTAAAACCAAACAGAATTAGAGAAAAATCAAGTAAAAATAAAGACAAAGAGAAATAAAGAGCAATTAAGTGAAAAAGAAGGAGAAATAGGGAGAGAGATATTAAGTCGAATAGGAAGAGAGAGAAATAAGAAAAACAGAAAATTGAAGGGAGACCTGGCATGGGAGCACAATCGAATAAAAAGGAGAGACAAGGAAAGCGATGAAAAGAGACAAGGTTAAAAAGGTTGCGATTCAAATCACCCTCGAATCCTCACCTCCACCATCAGGCTCAGAATTCAACGTACATACTGCAAATTCTCCTGCCAAGCCCCTTGACACGCATCAAGTATACCTAACGTGGTAAACAAAATACCTGGAATATTATAAGATCCTGGATATAACCTCATTTTGCAAGTCCTTCTTCCCCTTCAATTCCTGGATATCCTCACTAATAATATTCCCCAAGAAAGACAAGGAGATTATAAGATTACCCAGATTCCCTACATTTTAATTTTTCTATCCTTTCCCCATCCCTATTATTAATGGTTTAGGCTAACAAGACATTTCCCCCCCAAAAAATCATCAATTCCAACCCCAAAAAAATGTTAAAACAGGATAACTACACCAAATCTACCCCATCCCGTTAAGGGTGATCCCTTCAGACGGTATGTACAATTTAATAAAAAAAATGAGCCCAAAGCATGGGAAGAAGACAAAAGTTGGTGATCCAAATCATACAGACATTTTTTGGGAACAATGGAAAAAATAGCACCCGGTTTAGTTGCAGACTATTCATCCCCTTTAGACAATTTCTCCCTTTCGAACAATATTTTTTCAATTTCACAGGGTGGTTCCACATACACAGTAATTGTCTCCCTGACATTGAACATTGGTTCGAAAAGGGATGAAGGATACACCATTTCTATCAAATATGTCTTCCTCCACCGTCTGCACCTACTAAAATAAAAGCTTTCTTCCATTTTGTATCTCTGTATATACATATAGAATATACGGACATAAAAAAAATTTGGGGGTTAAAAAATTGGAAACTTTTTTTCCCTTCTTTGCCTAAACAAGTACGATGGGTCCATGAAGGAAATGCATCAATTTTTTTCTCCTTATACACAACAACTAAAAATATTCTGGAACCCCTGTAGGTAATGGTAGAGTTTATGTACATATTTATTAGTATGTTATACACATATACAGAGTCAAAGATAAATATATTTCTTTTTAAGACCCAGCAAGGGAGAGAGAGAGAGAGAGAGAGAGAGAGAAAAGGAAGGGCTTTTTACGATTGGACCCAGTATCCTGATCGTAAAAGTCGGAACTTTAACCCTTTCTCGCATTATTTCTTTAGCATGGAATAAAATGACAAGGTCATATAACTATACATGTCCATGGCGGTCTCTATTCTTCATCTTCTTCTTCACGCTCGCCTTCTCTGAGATTACTCTCTCCCTCTCGCACTTTCTTCATATGGGAATGCATGTGCAACCAAAGGAATAGTTTCTTCCTGGTGGAACACACTCTTCCATATGGTTGATTTCCATATAGCTCACTTGCCTTCTCTCCAAATATTTCTCCTTGTTTCACGGGACATTTCTACGGTTTTGTATACATTTTTGCCTTCTGTCTATCATTCTCTCTTAACTCTTTAAGCCTATTTCTCTTTCTCCCAGGTCTTTGTACATATTTTTGTTGGATCTACTCTGCCTTGTGTCTTGTTTTACTTGCATTTCTGTTATAATTTTCTCTCTATTTTTCTCTCTTCGTCTCCTTGTTTTCCTTGCAGTTCTGTTATTTTCTCTCTATTTCTCTCTCTTTGTCTCCTTGTTTTTCTTGCAGTTCTGTTATTTTCTCTCTATTTCTCTCTCTTTGTCTCCTTGTTTTTCTTGCAGTTCTGATATTTTCACTCTATTTCTCTCTCTTTGTCTCCTTGTTTTCCTTGCATTTCTGTTATTTTCTCTCTATTTCTCTCTCTTTGTCTCCTTGTTTTCCTATTTACTCTCTTTATCTTTCTTCGTGTTTTCTCTACTTTTCTCTGTCTATTTCTCTACTTTTTCAATCTATTTTTGCTTTTTCTATCTCCGTGTTTTTTCTATCCTTTTCTCTGCCACTTTCTGTTTTCTCTATTTTCTCCATTGTCTCTCTGTGTTTTCTCTATTTCTTTCTCTCTTTGCTCTATTTCTTCTCTCTCTCTCTTCGTGTTTTATCTATTTCTTTCTCTCTCTCTTCGTGTTTTCTCTATTTCTTTCTCTCTCTCTCTCTCTTCGTGTTTTCTCTATTTCTTTCTCTCTTTGTTCTATTTCTTCTCTCTCTCTCTTTCTTTCTCTATTTTCTGTCCTCTTGCGTTTTCTCTATGTTCACTCTCTTTCTCTATTTAGGTACGCCCTCGCTTTATCTGTTCTCTCTTTTCCCGTATAACTAACTTTTTCAGTTTCTTTTTTTCCTTATTTTGCTTTCTCTTTGTTTACTTTTTCTCCCTTCCCCTATTTTCTCTTGTCTCTTTCGTCCTCTACAAGTTTTCTTTTTTTCGTTCTCTGCATGTTTTCTCTCGGTTCAATTATTTTCTCTCCCTTCCTCTATCTTTGCTCCTCTTTTTTTCTCTCTCTCTCTCCTCCCGATTTTCCTCTGTCCCTCAATGCTCTCTCTCTGTTGTCTAATGTCCTCCGTTCTATCATGATTTTGCAGCCATTTCTTTCATTTGCCTCTCATCTCCTTGGTGCTCTCTTTCCCCCTTCAAAGGTGCTGTTTCCTCTCATTTCTCTGGTTCCTTCTACTGTGCCGATAATTCCCAGGATTCCTTTCCCCGTCTCCGCCTTTGCGAAGCTCAAGAAGCCTAATTCTATGCGGTGTATACATGATACATGAAAGCAAATGTGTGTTAAACTCATCTTTCTCACACAATGTCTGGTACTTGAGTAGAAAAAAAAATGCAGTCTGCTACAGAGACTCAATGCACCAAAAGGAGCCCGACGAATGCTACAGTATGGGAGACAGAGGCAACGAGAGGGAGAGAGAGAGAAAAGTAAAATAAGTAAATATACTATAAAAAGATTGACAACCTCCAGTTTTCTACAGTTGTATGCGAGACATTGTTAACACTCCTGTGTCACGGGATATGCTAACCATAACAAGAATATTAACATCTCCCTCAAATTCTTTTTCCCATGTTTCCTGCCCATATATTTTTATAGTGTGTGTGTGTTTATATTCTTAAGTACTCAAAATGTCCTCGTAAGCTCACTTCACACAATTCATCCCTTTCATGCATATATCCGAGGAAACTTTTATTATTAGTTCCTTTTTGAGCAATTGTTTTTTCCTCATTCACTATACGGTCAAAAAGAAAAAGAATGGTTCCAAAAGGAATAATAATTACCTTTGTGGCTCGTAGGGGCTGGACCTTTGTGGTTATTATTACTGTCGTAAAATCCTCTTCTTAAAAGCTGTCTCCGTCCAACGGGGAGGTGCGAGGATTTCTTTTACTGACATTTTTATTTTAAAAAATCTTAACGGCCAAAAAATAATCTGGACATGTCTCATCATTTATTCCATGATTTATTCCATTTTTTCCATACAATTACATATCTCACGACTAAAATACATTAATAAATTACTCAATGTTTTGTCACAACCAAAGTGATGACACCTAAATGACTTATTGAAGGCAGCCCATAATATTGACGAGAGTTTCGAAATGACAGGAAAACGAATGGAAAATGTCTATTAAATTAAAATATACAATATCAGGGTGCTAATTATTGCTAAAAATTAGCACGATTAGCCTACTTCAACAATCCTGCAACATAATCTCTATACAGTTTACATTTTTAAAGCGTGTAATTCACTGGTGTGATATACGTCCATTTTTTCTTCTTCTATTAGATGCTATATACAATTTTAACATCCTTTGAATACACCACAGGTGAGGGACCAAATCGGATTTTCTCCAAGTGGACCTAATTCCAGGAATGTTCCATGATTCATAGTATTCATTTGGAAATTCTTTTGAAGTATAACCCATGAAAATAAACCGATTTAGTTCCCTGTAAATGTAATCCCCTAAAAATTTCTTTCTCACCCCCCCCCCCCAAAATGGGGGAAAGTCAGTAGAAAGCGTAACAAAGATCACTTTCCAACGGGTGACACAATCACACTTATTGCTATTGACTGACAGCGTACTGCCTCAAAATACTGTCCCAAAATTACTAGAATAATAAATAACATATAAAAAACAAATCTAAGTACAACAACATTGTATTACTACAAAAAAAATTAAAGCACAGAAAAGATCTTATTAAAACACTCAAACTCCTGAGTCTTAATACTAGTTTCTTCTACTTCCCACATATAATTTGTATCTCTTCGAAAATACCCCGGGGATTTTTTTTAGGGAACAACTTGTGCCTGCAAGTGCTACATAAGGGCACAGACCGATTCTTTGGATGGTAACACATGAACAATAGTAGCTTAAAGTTAATACAAGGTTTACATTAATACTAACACTTAAAACTTACACATACGACAAATTTAATTAACATTTATGAATAGAACATGCAAAACCACGGTGGGTTCATTAAACTATCTTCAAGGACTAGGCGTTCAGTAGTTTCACCAGCATTTAGTGTACATGACCTTCATTATATACCGGCTACAGGCCTTAGTTATTGGACATTTAGAAGCTAGGATATTTAATGAATAATTATATACTACTTATGATATACAGGGTGGTCCACATTTCCTCAAAAGTATTTTACAGCCTTTTGGCCCAAATGTCTCCTCACTAAACGAACCACCGCTGTACGACTACACAATTCGTCAAAATTTTTATTGCTGTTTGTTACCTCAAAAGTAGGCCACATTGTTGATTTTGGAATTCCACTACTAATAATATTTCCCTTAAAAATAAAAAAAAATCCTCTCCTGCACACACTTGTGCAGACCAACATCATTTGTTCCTGTGTCTGAGAGCTCAATTTGGGAATGATTCAAATATAGTATTAAAAGGGAAAAAATGAAGAGGAAGAGGAAAAAGGCAGTGACAGGGTTAGCTGAAACGTCATTGGGTTAAAATTTTCCTCAATTAACTCAAAATAAATATTATAATAAACATAAGCGGCAAAATCCTGGTTTATACACATTCCATCTGACGTCAAATCCGGGGATGACTATGAAAAAATCTGGGACTATATAATTATTGCTAGCCTCTTGACGAAAAATTCACGTCATCTCCATCATAGACATTGCATTGTCTGAAAATGTATAGCCGCTTCAAAAACAGTGTTTGTGCGGTGAAGGAAATAGTAAAGCATAAGCACACACAACTCTTTGGTATTCCTCCTCCTTTATCTTCTTCCGAGCTATTTACAAGCATTTCGCATCCGCTATATAATTTTTTTTTTGGCAAATCATCACGAACATCAAGAGACCTGGGCAAAATGAAAACAAACAAACGAACAGAAGAAGAGGTAAAGAAAAAAACGTTGAGGACGGAACCACACAATGAAAGGGAGAGAATTTCTTCTTCTTTTCTCCTTTTTCCTTCTTCTTCTTCTTTTTAAAGTTTTGATCGCAAATGAAGTTGCTGCTGATGCTCCTCAGGCTCAAGTCTTCCATCTCTTGAATTTCCAGCTGTAGTACTGGTACAAGTAGTGGCAGTCCCGTTTTCTATCGGCAAATTGGACTCCGTTGAGTGTCTTTCCGTGTTCAATGGTAGACCATCGACTTGGAGTAACTTTTCTGTGGATCAAACATCAATACATGGGACACGTTTTCAAAAGCTTCCCAAAAGAAAAAGAATCTTTTTTACATACATATGTACATACATTGCATATACATAACCTGCCAAACATTTTTCATCCTTTACCCGAAAAACAACTCCCGTAATATTTTACACTTTTTCTTAGGCTACATACTTCCAAGTTGAAGTATACCATAACATGTAATTCGACTTGCGGGAGAAAGAGTTCCAACCCTTTTGAATACCTTGTCGTCTAAATCGCCTTTACTTTCCCTCTTTCTCTTTCTCTCTCTAGCCCTTTCCTTTCTCTCTCTCTCTCTTTCTCTCTCCAACCCTTTCCTCTCTCTGTAGCCCTTTCCTGTCTCTCTCTAAACGTTTCCTTTCTCTCTCTTTCTCTCTCTAACCCTTTCCTTTCTCTCTCTTTCTCTCTCTAACCCTTTCCTTTCTCTCTTTATCTCCAACCCTTTCCTTTCTCTCTCTCTAATCCTTTCATTTCTCTCTCTTTCGCTCTCTAACCCTTTCCTCCCTCTCTCAATAACCCTTTTCTCTCTCTCGCCGCTTTCTCTCTCTCTCTCTCTCTGTCTCTCACGCTTTCCTCTTTTCGGTCTCTATCTCTTTTACCCATGTCTCTCGCTCTCTCTAACCCTTTCCTCTTTTCGGTCTCTATCTCTTTTACCCGTGTCTCTCGCTCTCTCTAACCCTTTCCTCTTTTCTATCTCTTCTCGCTCTCTAACCCTTTTTACGCTACTTTCTCTATTACCCTGTTTGTCTTGTATCTGTGTTCTCTCCTTTCTCTGTTTAACCCTCTTCACTCTTCTCTTGAACGTTCCTCTTCCGCTCATTTCTGTGTGTAACACTTCATCCAGGGTCTCCCTTCCCGTACTAGCATCATTCTCTTTCTCCGTCGTATCCCTCTCACCCCATCCCATTCAGTCTCCCATTTCTATCATAGTATTCCTCCCTTCTTGCCTTCTTCCCCAGCTTCCTTTCTCCTCCTTAGCTGGTCTGTTTTCTAAGTGCATTATAAGTCTATTTCTTCCTTTCCGTCTCTCTCTGTCTTCTCGTTTCCAGTCTTCCTCACGCACACAAACATGCTCTCTCTCCCCCTTGCCATCGTTCTATCCCTTTTGCATCCTCTCCTAATCAAACACACACCATCTTCCTTGCACATTCTCTCTCTCCCTGCCTCTCGAACATCCCTCGTGTTTCTGTGTCGCTCTTACTTAAATTGTCTCTCACTCTCATACAATATATTAAAACTCCTCCTCATCTTTCCCCACTTCCCCCCTCCCCAAGAAAAATCTACACCAACAGAGAGTTTTCTCCCTCCCCACATTTTACCCTCTTTCTCTCTCCCTCTCTCTCTCTCTCTCTTGTTCGCATAATTCTACCATGAAGTAAAGCTCCATCCGACAAGGGAACAAATTTATACTCTCCCCCATCCTTTACTTATGCAATGCAACCCTTTTTTGGGAGTACCCATGGAAAGTACAAAGTTTACAAGCTTTTCCTATGGACTCTTACTACTTCCACAGAGTAGCACCAACTGTGCAGGAAAACTGGAAAAGTGTACACATTTACGCCCCATTATATACACACGGGATATTTGCTGCCGTATGATGAAGCCTTGTAAAAAGTGCTTTACCGGGGAAATGCTCCAATGTTTTTAGGCTTGGTAGAAGTATAAGAGAAGTAAATGTAGAATAAAGTAGCGGACACATTAATCGTACATTTCAAGTCCATGCTACCATTGGCAAACACCGTGTGTTCTCGTCTTTGGTACAAAAGGAGAGCTTGAATAATGAGTAATAACTCCCACCCTCCTCCCCCTCAACCCTTTTATACCCACGGAGGAAAAAAAAATACTCTTCTTTCGGGAAGATTTAATAGGACAACCCTGCTGGAAAAGAAGGGGGTGAGAAACACCTTAAATGTACGGTATGATATCCACATCATGGAAAGTTCTCCACGTGTAAATTATAGGAAGGCGGGAGGTAATTACAAATTTTTTTCACAATTAATCCCAAATTAACTCTTTGTCACGTGAGTCAATTGAAATAAAAGTATTTTTTAGTGTAAAGAAAAAGAGAGGAAAAATGGGGAAGGAGGAGAGGGAAAAAACAAAGTAAAAAATAATTCATTTTTTCCCATTTCCTAATCCAATTTTCTCCCCTCTGCTCTCTATCTCGCTCTCTCTCTCTCTCTCTCTCTCTCTCTCTCTCTCTCTCTCTCCCTCTCGTGCCGGCCAAAAAACGGGTTTTGAACACGGTTGGTGAAAGATCGCTTCCCTCTCCCTCTCCTTACATACAATGTGTATATACCAACTGTCTCTCTCTCCCCTCGGCTGCTATTTATGCATGTCTCCATCTCTCTTTCCTCGCACTCTCTCACGCCAATGCTGCATAATATGGGGCTTAGAAAAAAAATATATTAAAAGCTTTTGCACGACACTTGTAGTAGTGCCTCCTGTACGGTGTTACATTTGTATTCTAAGTGTGTGGAAAAAAAGCAACTTAAAATACACAGCACATCATGGAGATACCTTATGTCACATATAATCCCTTCCCATTATGTGCTTAAGTGAACGTCAAGAAATAGGGAGAAGAAAAAGCCGGAGGAAAAGTAGCGAGAGGAAATATCAAGACAAAGATACATGAGAATTACAGGGAAAAAATGTACAGAGCTTTTTAAACAAAAAAATCATGCAAAATGAAACTCAAGCTCCGTCTAAATTATTATTCTCTGTCAAATCAAACTCTTCTGTATACTGTTTTCCCTCCAAACCCGCCTGCAGGTGCCCGAATATTTAATATAATATACAGGAGGATATTTTCGTAAGTACAAAGGATTTTAAAAAAGAACATTATTATTACCACCAGGAGAAGACAACGCTGAGGGAAAACTTGCATGGTGCGGATACAATGAAGAACTTTGCACATTTCTGTATCTAATTCCGAAGAAATCTTTCCGTGACACATAAACAATACTCAGTAGTGAGAGTGGGAGAATTCTGTGGAAAGAGAGAGAGGCAGAAAAGAGAGATGGGACACAACATGAGCATACACTCAGTCCCATCTTGAGTTCGGCTAACTGTGATAACCTATTTGCACGAACTTGAGCTTTCAGAGAAAAACATTAGATTAAGGAAAAAGAGAGAGAGAGAAAGAGAGAGAAAGAAAGAGATATGGAAAGCCTTAGGGACAAAATAGGAGAATTATTCCTACATGGCAAACATTACTAGGACTTGCGTGCAAAGGACACAGCATGGAGAATACGATTGATAATGTACTTCATGGGCAGAGGTACAGATTGCGGGAGAAACGACAGGGGCAGAGAGTGTTGGAGAGAGAGAGAGAGAGAGAGAGAGAGAAACGGAGTGAGGCACGGAATTATCGAGGAAAGAATCTGGGAGTGAGAATAGAAAGGAAGAGAAAGAGGTAAAGAAAAGAAGAATGAAAGGAAGCAAAATCAAAGTTCTATTTGGAAAAATTTACGCAAAAGAGAGAATAAACAGCGGAAAAGAACACAAAAAGGGAGAAAATTACAGTAAACGGGAGCTAGTGCACTTATACAGAAAGATAGAGAGAGAGAAATTTACACGAAATATAGTAAGTAGAACAAGAAATACAGAGTTAAAGTGGAGGCAAAAGGATAAAAAGGGGGAATTACGTCGAAAGAGTGAGCAAAACAGGGGCGAGGCAAGGGAATTAAGTCGAAAAATATATAAAAAACAACCAGACAAGACCAGGGAAATTAAGCAAACAACCAAGAGAGTAGGAGAGAGAGAGAAAATTGACAGACAAAACAATGAGAGAGAAAAAAAGTGGAGAGAAACAGAAGGCAGGAGAAGAAAGAAACGCAAGACAAAACTTGAGAGATGGAGAGTAATTTAGATGTGGAAAAGATGAGGAGAGAGAAAAAACTGGAGAGGAAATGGGAAATGAGCAGAAAAAAGATTAAAAAAACTGGAGAGAAACAGGAAAGACAAGCAGAGGAAGAAAGAAATAACTGATAAAAAAGGGATACAAGTCGAAGAAGAAAGAAATAACTGAAGAAAAACAAGGGATATAACTCGGAGAAGAAAGAAAAACCTTCACAGAGAGAAAGAGAGAGAAGAATTTAGTCGAAAAGATGAGCAGAGAGGAAAAACTGCAAAGAGACAAGAATAATAAGCAAAGCCAGACAGAACAAAAAAGAGAAAGAGATATACCAAAAAAAGAGCAGAAGAAAATACAAGAATTTCATAGCATGCAACAAACTGCATTTCGTATTACAAAAAAAAACCTTTTGTAGCAGCAAACCTTAACTACATTTCACCAAAGAAAAAAAAAGGTTCCAGAAGAGCCACAAAATATTGCTAGTAAGAACTATTCGTTGTTCCAACGTAAAAAAAAATATAGAGAAAAGTAGAAATGTAGCGAGGGAAAGAAAGGGAAGGAAAAAGTTGTATCACAAATCTTAACCTTATATACTTAAACCATACAATATTTCACAATGTCACACATCCTGTCTCATTGATCACATCCGAAAAAGAAAACAGCATTCGCATACATATCCATATATTATTTGTACACACGAACATGGTTCGACCTCTCTCCCTTTTCCTACACATAACCTCTAGTACATTTCCAAACCCATTACAAAACAAAGCCATGACAATCGCACATCTACATTTTCTTTTTAACATGTGTCAAGTAAAAAAAAACACATACGTACTTATAAAGGGAAGCACAAAAAGTACACAATCTCTAGAGGGTAAAAAAAACACATTTATACACATTATAATTTCTTCCCATAAGCAACCCATCATCGAGTATAAGAGAGAGAGAGAGAGAGAGAGAGAGAGAGAAAGAGGATTTTTACCCAGAATTATGAATGAAAAATCATAGAATAGACTCAACTCAACATCTCACCAGATTCAGGGATTCATACTGAGTTATTGCTCAAGTAAGCACTCGTACTTAATGCCTTTTTTTCTTATATATCCTTCACTTTACTGCTTTCCCCCCTTGGGTGACATTCAGAGATAACATACCAACCCGAGAGAAAAAAAAATCCGCTTTAAAAAGCTCTGGATTAACTGGTAAAAAGGTAGTAGTAACAAATAAAAGGAAGGATGAAGCAACCAAGCAACAATTTCAGCAACTTTTTTTTTCCTTCTACTACCACCAAATTATTCATTGGATACAATGTAGAAATAATGTGCATACATAAATCTCTTCTTTCGCAAAAAAATAAATTTATATACAAATGAAATCATTATTACAAACTGCTTCCTCCTTCCATTTTCACCTTCTCAAGTCATCCTGATCGGACATTGAACACACTATTAATATTCAGCAAGAAAAAAAGAAAGCCCATATGATGAAGTACAAATCCATGATATTGCGTTCGACTAAGTGCGCTTATTCTCAATTACAAAAAGTGACTAGGTGACAAATTCTGAAAAGGATTTCACAAATATTGGCAGTGTTGTGACTCCTTGGGAACTAGCCAAAAATAATTAAAAAAGATATAAAAATACAATTTTTTGACGCAAAATTTTATTGTAAATCTAGCTAAACAAGCTCAGTCCCAATCGGACAAGAATTGGCCAAATTATGCCGGGAGAAACCACGGAAAAGAGGGACATGTGAGAGGAAGGGGAGAGACTGAAAGAGAAAATCGAGACACGGAAAAAGAGGGGCGAGATGTGAAAGAGAAGAGAGAAAAGAGGGGGAAAGGAGAGATATCGATAAAAGAAAGCAGACCAAAACCAAAGATAGAAGAAAAAAGGACGAGAGATAAACAGAAAAAAAACCAGAAAGGAGATCAAAAAATTAAGACAATAAACAAGAAAGAAAGGAGCGAAACAACGAGATAGAAAGGAGAGGTAGAAAGGAGAGAAAGAACGAAAATGAAAGGAGAGAAAGAATGAAAATGAAAGGAGAGAAAAAACGAAAAAGAAAGGAGAGAAAGAATGAAAATGAAAGGAGAGAAAAAACGAAAAAAAAGGAGAGAAAGAATGAAAATGAAAGGAGAAAAAAAACGAAAAAGAAAGGAGAGAAAGAACTTAAAGAGAGAAAGAACGGGAGAGAAAGGAGCAAGAGTGAAAGAATGAGAAAGGAAAGGTGAAAGGCATTAAGGACTCACATTTTCGTAAGAAATGAGAAGGTCAGCCCGCGAGAGAGTGAGAAAAAGAAAGACACGGAGAAATTGTAAGAATAAGAGAGAGAAAAACTACAGAAAGAGACAACGAGAGAAAAACCGACTGAAAGCGAGGAAGAGAGACAGGATGCGAAGAGCAAATACAATAAACTCCATCCCCATAAAACTGCATCAGGCATCATCAGCACACTCAGCATATCACCACTTTTTTTTTGGAAATGGGAAAAAAGCACAAAAGAATGATCCCAACGAAAGGCTCATTAGTTGTCTCCTTTTAAAGAACGTACACGTAGTGCGATTTACGTCCGTCCTCTCCCTCTTTCCCTTCCCACAATCCTTCCCTGTGTTCACGTAGCCAGAAAGAAACTATTCCTTCTCCATAGTCTCTTACACAAAAAGACCACGTGTGAGGAGAATAGATATAAAAAAATTCCTTCTCTCCACTCATTTCCCCCTTCCTACTTTATTATTCTTTCGATGAACTGACCAAAAAAGTCAAAAGAAGCTTCGCAAACCGTTTCAGCGCAAAAATGTATTACAAACCAAGTGAAAAGCAAAAAAAAAGTACTACACAAGACAAAACTTAATTGGGAGACGTAGAGAGAAAAAACTTCCTTGGTACGAATAGCAACCCATTGATATAGATACATCCATTACAGATACATCTATTACGTCTCCTTTACATCACAAGACATTTAACCTGGGCAAAGTGAGAGAATAGCTTGGGAGCGAGAGAAAGAAAGAGAGACAGAGCGAGAAATAGAGAGAGAGAGAGAGAGAGAGAGAGAGAGAAAGAAAATACAGTAACGCATTCTCGAAAGCGTAACAAGGTACAAGGAACAATGTAAGAGAAAAAAATGTGGTGCACAAAATGAATACGAATTTTTGAGCAAAAAGACCGAGTGACTGACTTGAGAGAAATAAACAAGACACACGCGAAGATAAGCAGAAGGGGAAAAAATACCCAGTGAAAGACCTTTTCCCCTGTAACATTTAGAAAAATGCATTTTTCAAGAATGTTATTCTCCAAATCTAAAAGGCTCAACCCGTTGAGAACAGTAAGGAGCATGCCGAGACCATGCATTTAATACTCTCGGTACTCGTCTGATGTGGTGAGCTCATTGTTCGCCAATGCAAGATTCGAAAAAAAAAATAGAAAGAAAAAAAAATGGAAAGAGCAAAAGATAGGAGAAGAGAAGAAAGAAAATAGGAGATGAGATGAAGTTGAGGAACAATGGATTGGAGCGGAACCCAAGTGTGCCGAAGAAGAGCAGACGCAACTTTCCGTGGATCATTCCCCGCCTCTGTCTGCCTTCACTATAATATTGTCGTTCAAGATTAAAGAATGAAAAAAAAAGAATAAAAAAACTGCCACAACAGAGCGTAACAAAAGGGGAGAAACGAACATAAGAACAACAAGCGTCCAGTAAACATATTAGCCACTATCATTATCTGCCCTATAGGGTCCCCTATTATAAAGTACAAATACGGGAACATTCTAATATGTGTCCAGGAAAATATTAGATTTTTTTATACCCCTAAAAGTTATGCACCGACCATGGAACTTGTCCTTTGACTAATAGGTAATAGGAGAAGGAAGGAAATAAAAGATGTTCCGATATATCACATATAATAATGTACCCCTACAGAAGAGATTACATTATTGTCGAGAGATTACATATCTAACCCTCCTTATTTTTTTTTTATTACCCAACAACCTTACCATTGTTAGCTCACACAATCATAATATGACCAAGACATTTTTAAGAAGAGGATAGGCCTAGAGAAAAAACGTTTTGACACACACGGCTAAAAAGATTCACCTACACCTAGTGACTGTCTCTATACAGTGAAGGGAGGGATAGGATGATGTCGGGGCTTCCCTTCAAAAAAATATGTTCAAGCTACGAGAAATGCATAACGGATTAAGATTATGACGAACTACAGATACTACCCCGACATTTCCCAATCGGTCCCACACGGTAAAGCGCATCAAGTGTCACAAGAGAAAAAATTATAATAAATTGTACACACACAGCAAAAATTTTCGGGGTGTACATTTTTTCTGTCTCTCCTTCTCTCTCTCGCACTCTTTTTCTCTCTGTCTCTCCCTCGTTCGATTTCCAAAGAGCTCTCGTCATGGCATTAAAATAAGATGCATGCATGCATGCTGGTCATACACATGAAATAGTGCTAGTCACTTCACAGCCCCTCACCGACTCCTCCGTACCACAAACACGACTTGGGGATGGGTGAGAAATTAAACTTTTTCTTCAAGTTCGTCTGTATAGATTCTTTAACACTACTACTACTATTCCTGCCGGGGATAGCACGCAAGTGTAGTAGTAAAAAAAAAAGAAAAATAACACACATGAACACATACACATAGACACGGGCACACAAAACATCTGTGAAAGGAAGAAAAAAACTCCCAACAACAAGTGGCTGATTCTTTCCTTGCACCAGGGTGAGACAGAGAAAGGAATGGAGAGAGCAAGAAGAAGAAGACAGAACAAGAAGAGAGAGGGAGAGACAGAGAGAGAGAGAGAGAGAGAAACGGGAGAGTGCGATGGTGGGGGGACGTGAGAAAGACAAGATCCGTCAAAAGGAAAGTCATAAGATAGACACATGCATTTATTCTTTTTGTGACAAGCCTTTTTATAACTCATCTTCATTTTTTTCACCTTTTCACTCTCTCTCCCTCGCTCTCACAAATCCTTTTCCAGTTTTCATCGTTAGCATTTAAATCTTGTATAGTCCCATGGAGAAAAAAAGACAGAAGGAGAAGAAAAAGTGGACAGAAAACTAAGAGGACAAGAGAGAAAGAGAAAACAATTGCGAGAAAGAGAAAAGGGGATGACAACGAAGAGAAAGGGGACAGAAAGAGAAGAGCAAAGGGAGAGAAAAAGAAGAGAAAAGAGAGAAAAACTGAACAGAAATGGGAGAGTAAACGAAGAGAAAAGTAGAAAAGGGAAAGAGCAAGACGAACAAGAGAAAGATAAAAAGAGGCACAAGAGAAAGAGAAAAGGGGGAGAAAGAGAACAGAGGCACAAGAGAAAGAGAAAAGGGGGAGAAAGAGAACAGAGGCACAAGAGAAAGAGAAAAGGGGGAGAAAGAAAAAAGGAACAGACAACGAAGAGAAAGGGAGAGAAATAAAAGAGAAAGAGAGAAATAGAAGAGAAAGGGAGAGGAAAAGAAGGGGAAACGAAAATAGAAATGAGAAAAGAGAGAAAGAAAGAAAAGAGAAAAGGCTGAAGAAGAGAAAATGTACAGAGAGATAAGAGAAAAGGGGGAGAAGGGAAGGAGGAAATTATAGTAACAAAAGGAAGTACAAGAGAGAGAGACAGAGGAAATGGTAGAAAAAAGAGTAAACAAGACAAGGAATGAGCGGAATAGAGACCACAAAAAGACACACGTATTACGAGGAGACAACAAAGAACATTCCACCCTTCACACGAAACGCAGTTACTTTTACATCTCACACATCATTTCAATCCGGAAAAGCTGCCATTATGAACCAGCAATTACACCACATGGCTCAAAATATCGGTGCATCTTCGTCATTGTCTGGGACCGGTGAAAAAATTTACACACACACTAGCGGAAGAATTCAAAGGCAGTTTTCACAATAAAAACTTAACATTCATCAGAGGAGCATATGCATAAAAACCTTTTAGGAGATAAAAGGGCACACATGTATTTTCTTTAACCTAATTCTCTGAGCACTCTCAGTAAAGGCATTCACGGCATTTCATACGTCCATGTAATTTCAGCGGTTTCGGTCCGTCTGTAAATTCTCAATCGAAATTAGTCCAGTAAAACTCCAACGGAGGTTAATATAGTTTACAAAAAAAAAGTATGCTCAAACATTTTCGGACCTTCCCTGCATTTAAAATAGTTTGGAAATAGGAAGTCCAAGAGAATGGAGAGAAGTTTTTGTCGGCAAAGGGAAGGGGAAGCAGGAACAAGGCGGGAGAAAGGTAATAATATGAGGATATATATAACAAAAAGTTTACAAGGAGAAAAAGCACAGTAAAAAATAGAAGGAATTCATAATACAAATGGGAGTTGTCCTTAGAGACAGAGAAAAAAAATACGAAGAGGAAAGGGCTACTACCAAAGAAGTCAAAGATTACTTTGTAAGATTCAAGTCAAAATGTTAATTGCAGGGTGTTGGAAGCAAGGGGTCATCACCTTTCCCAGTCTGCTCATCTCTCACATTTCACCTGGAGCATAACTTGAACGCTGGTAATTACATTTTATATTGTACCATCTCCTCACATCACATCCCTCTTCCCCCCTACCTTCTCCTTACACAGTTGTGGAATCTACAGTGCTAGTAAATCTGTACAACCTTCAATGTGTGTGAGGGGCAAACATAGATACATCTAACATGTTTAGCTCCACAAAAATAACCCTTCAATATTTCGGATCGATGTGTTGAAAATATATCCTCTCTCTCTCTCTAGCCGGATTTTTATTCTCTCTCCCTCTTTCTTTTACTCTAAAATTTCTTCTCCGTTTTTTCCTCTATCTTCTCCGTCAATCTTTTCTGTCTCTTTGCCTTTCAAATTTTCTCTCACTCGCTCTCCCTTTTCCATCTTCCTTCTTTCTCTCTCTCTTCTCGCTCTCTCTCTTTTCCATCTTTCTTCATTCTATCTCTCTCTTTTCCATCTTTCTTCCCTCTCTCTCTCTCTTTCTCTTCCATCTTTCTTTCCTTCTCTCTCTTTTCCATCTTTCTTCCCTCTCTCTCTCTCTCTTTCTCTTCCATCTTTTCCTTCTCTCTCCCTTTTCCATCTTTCTTCCTTCTCTCTCTCTCTCTCTCTCTCTCTCTTTTCCCTCTCACACCTCTCTCTTCGCTCTACATTTCTTCCACCAGCTCTGTTTTATGTGCCTAAATTCTCTGGCAGGTTTCTCTTCACAGTCCTTTCTCTCGTTCTCCCCCCCCCCTTTTCTATTTTCATAATTTTCTTCTCTGTCGTTCTTACAGTTCTTTTCTCATGTACCACATTTTCCTCGTCATCCCCACTTCTGTCTTCCTTTCTCTTTTCTTCATCTTCAGTGTTTACTTGTCTCTTCCCCTGCTATATTTCCTTCTTATTGTTTATCTTCCCTCCTTCCCAATTCCATTTTATTACCACCCCCTTCATATCCTATGGTTACCTCCTCAAACAGTATGTGCTCTGACTTCTTCTAAATACACACAATCACGACTATCTCGATCCATAATCTTCCATGTAGTGAACCAAAGAGAGTTCAAATTTAACTTCCCCCAAAAAAATGATATACACTTCAAATTCAGATAGTAGTACAATCTCCAGAAACGTCCCTCTCAACTACCGTCATTTGCATTGTGAATACACTACAGTACATGCTGTATAGCCAAATAGATGACATAATATTCACCATTTCCAGGAACATCTCGAACCTATTTGCCTCATCTACGACCATCATTTTTTGCCCTCTCCAAATATCCTTTCATAAAGGGTTCCTATTATTTCCGCTCATTCAACCTTGTACGTGTACATGAATACACACGGTCACCAATTGTCACCGCAAAATCTTCTGGAGAGAAAAAAAAACAGGCATTTTATCCACCCCGTTGTATCAGAAGAGAGCTTCTGCCGGCACATAAAATACTTTGTAAGCAGACTTTTTTTTTATAAAATATTACATGGGATTTCTCCCCCTCCAAAAAAAAAAACTCCCCCTCTCACAGCTTTACCCTGCAAGATTTGATTCGAACCACCGTTTTTACCCTCACGACTATCATCTGCCGTCCTCAGTGCGTACACCCTCCAAAATATCTATCACAGTCTCTCCACTCTGTATTCCCGGAGCATGCTGGTGAAGCATGAGAATCGATGGGTGAGAGATCTGGAGCCACTTTCATTACATCTTTCACATGAGGAGCCTCAGGATTCTAACTATGAAAAAGGGTGGCAGTAAGCAAAGTACAAAGAAAAAAGGATGGAAACTGTCTGCTTTAGCGCACCACGAACAGAGTAATAACTGTAGAGAGCCCAAAGAGAATAAATCATACAGTAGAGGATAGTCACAATGAGCAATACCCTTTTGGTTCAAGGATCTTCCACCACCATATAGTTATATCAGCTGAGCTGATTCAGCTCATCTTTTTACATCATGTCCAATGCATTTTATTTGTGCTAAGAGCAGTGAATATCAGTTAAGTCAGTCACGAATGTTTTTATTTTTGTTGGTCCAGTTCCAGTTTGGAAAAGTTGCAACTAAAGTGTATTAAGAGGATATCCTGCTCTAAATAACATCATGAAAAAAAAATTTTTGGAGGCTGAAATTACATGACACGAGATCAAATGCTGTCAAAACATCAATGAGAATCCTCCAAATGAAGTGAAGCTCTGTTATATGATTAAGTCCAGTGCAAGACCGTTTCAGTGTCATGTTACATTCGACACAGCAAAATTAACTAAAATGGGGACACATCTACTTATGAATGGCATGATTAGAGGTTGCTTTTGTTATAATAATATTTTGTACCTCAATATCCACCTAAATCTCTCTCCCATTTTCTCGATTTCCGTCTTTCACATATTTCCTTCTTTTCCTTGATAAAGATCTATCTGTGAGTCTCTTTCTCGGTCACACATTCCCAAAAATTTCTACCGCACCTTGCACAGCTATTACCCGGACAGGAAATGCCCTTTACCCCCGAACGGTACAAGGGAAGGAATTAATGTACTAACCCCCATTAGAACCAAGGATAGTACGTTCAAAAAATTAATACCAGTGGATATTTCCCAGCTAAAAATACAAACCTGCGTCTTGAAATCTAGTAGACTATTCCATGCCGGCAAAACATTAACTTATACGTATACATATGTCTATGAAACTAGGCAACCCGAATGGGATCGGATTACAGAAAAGGCATCGTGAGTACACTTGAAACAAAAAATATTAAAAACAAGAAGAAAACTTTGGAGCCACAGTATCTCTTCTGGCGATGAGAACAAATCCTGGCATCTGTGTAAATCCTATACACTTAACAAATCTAAACCCCTAAATTTAACATTGACTTTCGACATTTAACTACATATTATGTGTTCAATTACGTAGACCGAAAAAAAATCTAGAACGTGAAGTAAAACGAGACTTTCAGTATGTGAATGAAAGCTCCAAAATTATACACACGACTTTTTTTTCTATCTCTCTTTCCCTCTCTCTCTCTCTTTCTCTCTCTCAACTCCTACCACTCACCATCAGTTGCACGGTGAACGGGTGTAAAAACAACCCAAGTTGAGTGGGAAGAAAATGGGCATTTATTTTGTAGCAACAACAAGTCGTACATATGTATGCTCAGAACTGAAACTCAAGCCGAAGCTGCCTTTTCGTTTGTCTATGTACAATTAATTACAGGCTCATGTTCCAATGCAGCTTCAAACATTTTTTTTCGGGGTACAGCAATTAATACATGTTACGTAATTACGGCCAGATTTAAAAGCCTCATAATCTTCTTCGTATCTTTCGGGCAATGTACTCGTCTCTACACGGATTTCAAGATAGTCCTGCTACTGCTGTATGTACTTTTATTTTTTTTAACAATATTTCGCGTTTTTTCCATCCCTCCAAAATGTTTGTTATTCTTATGAATTACAGGACGAAAAAAAAGCATTTGTATAATGTCGGTAATAATTATTATGCAGGCGTCATTACACATCAGCGTGGAAGGCATTAGTAAAATAGAATCTCAATTCAACAGTCCCCTTTACTTTCTTAACACTCCAGCTTAAAACAGGAGCATCACGTTATCTACCAAAATGAGACACTGATTGCTTTTGTTTAAATACTCTTCGAAGCCAACAAGGTTAAACCCTCGGGTTGAGACCATCAGTACTACAGGATGAAGTCCCAAAATACAAGTGGATATATCCAAGATATACTCTTTCAGATATTTTACGCCATCCAATCGTTATTCCAACTAATAATGTGAAAGTGCAATCCAACGCTGCGTGGTTACCACCAGCAACTTTCTCGGATTCAAATGGGAGGTAATTAAAGTATAATTAAAGCATAACCTAGCACACACTAATCAAAAAGCCATATTCACATGGGATATTTGAGAGAAAAACAAAGGGATGAATGTCATAAGACTCCTCTCACGTCAGCTTGTTGAAACTCGGGTTAGTTCGTAAACAAGGGAAAAAAGAGTTTTTCCTACCAATTACATTTATCCTAGTCAGAGCTCTAGTAAATACTGTCCTCGCTTCCTTCTATGCCTCGGGAAATAAAACACAATACGAGACATGTGACACCATTCGGCTTAAAATATTGCCTATAGGTTAATGAGTTAACTCAATGAAAATGGGATCAAGGAGGAGCAAAAACAAAATGTCAGTAGTTACAGCACATCATCATGGGCTAGGTTGAACCAAAAAAAAAAAACATTGAAATTTGAGTCAGTGCAAGTGATGCACAACTCTACATCAGCACCAATTACAGAAGCCTGAAGGGGGGAAAAAGTAAATAATAATAATAACATCATCTTCAACATCCAAAGAGTCCAAATGAGTTTTGCTTCACACAAGATACAGTTGGTGAAAAGCAACTTGATGCGGAGTGGAACAAAATCTTAGCATGTACGTTGCATTATCATCTTCCCAGCAGCATGTACGAACTACGAACAAAGTAGTAGCAAGTACATGTAATATAGGGCAAAAAAAATTAGAACACCACAGACACGACATGCGTCTATTACACTTATTATATCTTGACTAAAAGTGAGTCTAGGTCTTTTACACTACAACCATAAACAAAAACTGTATTTTATGATAAAATCCATAATTTTTTAGTCTTCTTACTTACTACTACTGACTTGCATGCACAAAGGAGGTAGACAATACTAATGCCGGTAAATATATAGACTTTGCATGCATGCGTCCAGATGCTTCCGATAAGAACATGTAAAATATATCCATTGATAAAAACTATACACATTTGTGCCTTTCATGAACCCAAAACTTGAAACTTGCCCCTGCGAGTAACACGAAAATATATAATATAAGCAAGGAAACAGGAGAGATCAACGTCAGAGAAGAAGAATACACTGAAAAGCATATTATGGGAGGTCGAAAAGACGTGGACAGAGAGAAGGCCGAGAGAAAGCGAGAAAAAGAAGAGATGAAAATGGTAATACTCAAGCAGTTTTTAAGGACTGTATAAATACACACACATATATAACACTTATTGTTAGTAACTGAAAGAACAAAATGACGATATGTAGATTTCTATTACCTCCCACATTCTCTCTTAGTATCTCTACCCCTTTCTCCCCCGTTCCTTCCAAACTTTAAAACTTGTTCGCATTAATGCTCTAACTTCATAAATGGATCACACCAGTGAAAAAAAAATACACAGACATCCGAAAGAGTTGGATGGAGAAGGAAAGAAGAAAAATATATTATACAACCTATGCATGCGAAATACAAATACAGGACAAGCTGCTCCAAAGTTAACACATTAAAACCCTTTGAATATGGAAGCGCTTTCTTCCATAACGCTTTGAACATCTCACAAAAAGTCCCAAACCACACAGTAGTACTCATATAGTGCTGGGTGTAATACACACAAAAGGTTCCAGCAACAAATTGCAGCACACCCGTGCTCCTCTAAATTTTCCAGAGCATTTAAGTTTTGTGGAACATTGTATGTATATACATATATACGTGTGAATGACGAGTAAAGTAAAAGTTTTAGAACGCCCCTTTGTGTACATGCACACTTTCAAAAACTTTTGGCTACCCCCTGAAAATCTACTGGTGCATCTCCCTCCGCAACCACACTGTGTAATATTCAAGTCTTGAATAAGAAACTTAAAACAACAAAGTCGACGCAGTGCCTCTGCAAGTACTCATACCGAGACTATATAGGAAAACATAATTACACAACACTCTCTGGACCCGGAGAGTGAGAGAGGTTATTATGCTTTTACATCCTTCTTCACCGTAGAACAAAAGAAGCTGTTTGGGTCTTGTATTTAACACAAGAAGAAGAAGGAAAAAAAAACCATCACGACGTTGCTGCAGTTTTCCTTTCATACCGTAACGAAATTTCAAGTACATTAATTACGGTAAAACTTACCGAGACGACTCAAAGTAGATGACAGTTGTTGGGTATCTCTGACGACGATCCCACACGATCCATCCTCCCTGAGAACAAAAAAAAAATCCATACAAATCATGGGGTTAAAAACTTGAGACGGCAAGGAGTTTGGATGTAACACTGAAACTGTTATCATTATTTCTTCTTTACACTTATTTATCTCCTTCAAGGTGTAGCTATCTCTAAAGCATATTTAAGGCACCTGTAGTGATTCTTTATAGTACATCCAATGTGGGTGTAAATAGTGAGTAAAGACGGTAAAGATTCATCAAGTGCCGCAGAGTTTCTCATTTTGATTTAGTACGAAATTTAATACAAGTATTATACATAACATAGCCAACATTCCCCCCCCCCATTTCTAACATAGTAATATTACATGTTTGAGAAAATGCCGCAAAAGGCAATTTGCTTACAAAACAAACAGGTATAAGTACAAAGAGTAGGAGTAAGTCAATAAAATTGTTTTCCTCCTGTAAAATGTATTATTAATTTATCAATATTTCTGAGCAGAAAAATCGCAAATAGAATGTTCAAAAAAAGAATTTCCGACAAATACCATCGGATTTAAAAGTATACGAATGGATAATAATATTTAACTCCGGACTCAATAATAGATTTCAAGCCATTGTTTTACATTTGGGAGATATCATACATTTTATGTTGACCATGCACTTTAACACGGCCCTGAAATCAAATAAATTATAAACAAGGTTGGTGGTCTGGTAATACCTACGTCAAAAAAATCCCTTTGTCTAAACTCTTTCACGGTGATACAAAACTAAATTTTCGATTTCTCGCCATTAAAAACTTTACGAGCACTGTCAATTTGTAAAAATTTCTACCATAAAGGAATAAGCATGAAACTGCATAGTGACAATGAGTTGTTGAAAGGAATGGTGAAAGATACGGATGTGTGCAACTGCCAGTGTCAGTCACATACATATATACATTATACATATGTACTATGTATGTATTATGTTTGCATTAAATGCATGCATAGATAGTCGGCATGGATTAGCTAGTGATGTTGATTTTTGGGGAGTGACACGATGGAGGTGTGTAGTTGTGTACGGATTTGAAACACTTGATCAGCAAAAATAAACGCTTGACTAGGCAACCAGACACTTCACTACACCGTACAGAGCTGTTGTGGTGTGTCTAGCAATAACTGTACACATCTCCTACACGGAGATGTGCATTTAATTTATCAATAGGCTGGATGAGAGATACCCAGGTAAAAGAAAGGAAGAAAAGACACAAGAGCTCTTGGCTTTGACACGGGTTGTTCGTGCATGAATACAAATGCGCTACCCAAATACCACCACCACAGCATGGGAAAGAGAGAGAGAGAGAGAGAGAGAGAGAGAGAGAGAGAGAGAGAGACAAATGGCCTGCATCCGTTTGTCCGTTTCGAACAAAGAATTTTTGTGGTTTTTTCACAGAGACAACCTACATGTTGGCTACGAGATAAATATAGTGGCAGAAAAGTTAAATGAAGGCATGAAGGCAAGGCACTGTTAGGTGCCTATGTACTACAATGAAAACACAAAGGGAAGAGAGGAAAAAGGAAGACTATTAACAAGACCAAAAAATAAGTACATGACCCTCTGAATACGGAGTAAATAAAGTAAAATGTAGAAGACACAGAAAAAGAGTATATAAGTTAGTGGAAGAAATCCTGTCTGTCTGTGGTATGCTCAAGGAAGAAGGAGAGAAAAAATAGATTCAACTCACAGTTTGACTTTATCCGTGGCGAGAGACTGGACCGAAGATAAGGTAGCATTGTTGAGCGTTTCAAGTGAGAGAGCTCCATAGTGCTTGGGCAGATGAGAAGTCGTTTTCATCTGGTGATGAATAAAGTCCTGACACATCTTCCCTAACTGCTTCATCTCACACGGGTCTTTCGTCTGGCTGGAAACCTGTGGTACGTGACGGAATCGCATATTAAAGAACAACCTTTACTTTATATCTATACCATATCAAGCTTTCAACTCCAATTCAAGGTACATGTTTCTCGTCCCTGTAGCTAATGGTAAAGCTATGGAGGTGTACGCTATGAGTTTTTGTTCATGATATACAGCTTATACAAGATTTTACATAGTACCTATATACACACTGAAACCAATTACTTCATCGGGAAGTTCAGAAACTCCTTGACAAAATATCTAAATGCACGTACAGTGAAATAAGGAACCACCTATTTTTTTCGAAGAGAAGATTCCAACATCCATTGTTTTAAATCGAAACTCTAAACTCTATACATTTCCCCATAAGGAGTACCATTGTTGTTTCACTTTCCACGCGTATGTTTTGTTTCAAATGAAAATCTCACTGCAAAAATTGTATACAAGAAGAACTGTATATAAGGTGGTAGAATTTTCTACCGCCTTGGTACACAGTATTTAAAAACAGTGGGTTCAACGTTTTTCCTACCTGAAATTTCCTATGCTATCGAAAGCCAAATTATAAATCCATATGCGTAGCAATTTTAAGCATTTAACTTACTGAAGTCATTAAATACCATATGGATAGCATGGATAAATTTACTCACGTCTAAAAGTATCTTCGTCATTCCCCAGTAGGCAATTAGATACGGCTCCAACGCACTCCTTAGTAGATTCAAGAGATTCGATTCCGTTTTCTTTTCCGCGTCACTGGGATCTATAATGTCGTTTAGCGTGGTGATAGCCCAGGTCATCTCCTATTCAAAATAAAATCACAATATTTTTTACACCCTAAACTGGAACCATCTTCATGAGCATTAACCATAAAATCCAAATTACTACTCTATATACACCCTTACTATATTTTTTGTATAAAATGGCATGTTAATAAATATGAAAAACGAACACTCGGGGCATCCGGAGACATTCATTGGAGTGGGAAATTGCGTCTGCGTGTTTAGTTTATTTACCTCTATTTCTATTGATATCATGTCCTGAACTGAATATCATACACAGTAGAAGAGCTGTCATAGCTGAACATATCTTAATTATTCGATGACTACAATTAAATCATATCATTCATCTCCGACATATTAGATAAAGAAAAATTAATCAACGAAATGTTTATCTATATACTTTACGCATATGCAAACTTGAATTGCTGCTATACCTATTCTACACCACTATTTTCAATACGAACAAAAATATAGCACAAAAATTAATTAAGGAAATGTGCGCCATCAAACGTGATTTAAAGAAATGACACACAAAGTATTTGTATTTATGCACCTACTTCGAAGGACCAGGAAAAACTATTCCTCCAAGAAAAAGACATAGCTATTGAGCCACCGTCACCAAGCACAAGCACCTTTAAGTAACACACAAATATGATATAACAATAAAAACTAAACAAAATTTTCTGCAACCTCAAGTTCCGTTCCACGATTGTAGGGGAAATCTTCCTGTAACAGTTCCCGGAAAAAAACGTAGTCACCAGCAACCTCAGCACTGGAAATAATATCTTGCTCCAACTTGTCTTGATTTATTGAAGGTGCTTTAGCAGTTGAACATAATGCGGCAATGAGACAGCAGGGAACAATTAGGGGAAGAAGTTGATTGGCATAATGCTGAAACTGCATATACTGCACTGTTATACTGGGCTGCAAGATTGGGACCAGCAAATTTTTCTGTCTATCCACGGTGACTAGAGACGCATGTGTTGCAAGAATTAAGCGAACATTTTCTTCAAAGGTTTTCCCGGCATCCGGTACACCAACTTGATTGTGCCGACATGATAGAATTTTCCGCAGAAAATAAAGGCTATTCATGAGTTCTCGGAAATCCAGTGTGAAGTCCTCACGTGAGACCTGCAAAATATTCAAATTGCATTAGCAATAAAGTATATAGCAAATAAAACCAAGCCAAATCAAGATTATTCATGACGCTAAAATGAACTGAAAATACCTTCGAAAGTACGACAGTAGCGATAAGAGGGAAAATTGGAACCATGAGATGTTTTTGATGTTGCAAAACCTAAAAAGTCAAGATGTCCACCGTTAATTGAATAAGAGAACTGGATTTCCTGCGTAATTGTCATAAAAATTGTTGTTATCTTCTTACAGATTGAAGTGCAATCGTGTGAACAGTTTTGTTGAAAACACCGTTCTCAGCTGGAGCAGAAAAACGAGCTCGGTCAAAATATTCGCGGACAGAGATCAAATCCCCAAAATTCACGTAAATACTTCCGTATGACTGAGATGAAAGCCATCTTAACGCTTTCATCAAACCCTGCATGTTAAAGACATTGTTAAATACAGCCGGTGGACATAGACAAAAAAGTGTAACAATGTCAAATAATATGTATTATAATAATTACATTGGTTGACTCTCTCGGCTTCGGCTGTCCCAGAAGTTCATGAGCATAAAGTTTTTCTTCTAATGTACGGTCGTAGCTCATGCTAATGGGTAGAATCAAAATATCAGGGACATCCGAATTCCAAACCATTTCAAGCATAGCAGAGAGAAGTCCTACGAATAAAAGTATGTTCCTTAGTTGACCCGGACTCGACCGTCGGACTCACAGTCACAAAACGGTTCATGATAAAAATCAATCAGCCAAATTATTTCAAGGTGTACCAGTTTTCGGAGATATAGATTTCCCTGAGCGACTTCTTGTTCCTTCCACAAACATTTCCGTAGGATGACCACCATGAAGGGCACATTTCTTTACATATTCGCTCACTAAAGCCCAGTAAAGCAAATCGCCGCCGAATTTTCGTCGTATGAAGAAAGCTCCTGACCTGCGGAGCATTTCTCCAATGCCCACCATGCCCATGAAGTCTGAAATATCAAAGAGTATCTACTTATATGTCTATATTATACTAAACAAAACTTTTTCAACCGTAATTGTAAAAAAATACGACGCAATATCATTCTTAGACATACCCATTCCGGCCGCTATTATTGGAAGAGGAAGGTCGTAATGAAAAAACATAAAAGAAACCAAAAGAAAATCCACGTAGCTTCTATGTGTCGGTAATAGAATTACTGGGTAACTCACAAGAGCTTGCTTCATCTAAAAAGACACCAGTATTTTAATAAATTATAAATGTTAGGAATTGTATGCTTTTAGTAATTATTTAATTATACGAATAAATCGCCAATATAACCTGTTCCAATTTGTTCGTGTTGACCTGTATACTTAAATAGAGTCGTTTGCTTATTTTAGATAGGACCACAGCAAACCATCGGACAGCGTAGAGGTGGTAATCGTGACCCATTTCGCTCAATATACTTTGAGCGTGCTTAATGACTTCACTTTCGCTCTTTCCTTCCCGAGCGCAGATCTGTTAAACAGGAGAGTATTAAAAGTCAAGTTAACAAGCGGTTGTATTTTTCTAGCACTTTACTGAGTAATCTAAAGTACATATTTAATTGCCACTTTTATTTGTATTATTTATAGTTCATTGCAAAACATAATATTTTCAGGGTTTAGTTTACCTCAGCAATACATTTCTTCACTTGTTCACTGGATAGTACTAATTGTATAATTTCTTTGGCATCTTTACGTTTTCCTCTAACAAAATTTGGATAGGGTGTCCAAGACTTTGTTGCCCACCGAAAATCATTTGACGAACGCCGTTTCGCCAATATATCTTCCACGGAGGAGGCTGCCATGATCTTGTACCAGTAATTGAATAACACAGTCCTTCAGAAAATCTTCTTACCCGCACCACTGATAACTTTAATGTTTTTTTAGAGTTGCTCAGAGAACACCGAATGAACTGAATTAGATTGAAGAAACTTTTATAGGTTTGAATATTTGACTTTATGGCTGTTGCACCACTCAAATCAGCCGTGACTATCTTCCCCAGACTAGACTTTGACAGTAATACTGGAAATCCCAAACAACTCCAGTGACCTTCAGTAGCTGACAATTTCAACATACAAAATTAGTACAAGTCCCTACTTCTCCAATAACTAAATCCTGACGTCAATGAATACATCAACTTGAACAAATTACAATGCAAATCAATCGAAGATTGTTATTCTTTGTCAGTTTCTGTATGTTGAAATACGCTTGTTTCTTCAGGAAGTTAATTAATTCCCCAATGCCAATCCCATTTATCTCCTCGGCGGTAGTGCTAGACTTCAGAATATTAAGCCCAGTTTGGGTTGCAAAACTGTAATAAAATTACAAAAACAGATTCAGCACGTGCAACCTTGGTAAACAAACATTTCATATATTTTCTAAAACCCATTGGACGACGGACACATTAAAATTACAAAACCAAACCAAGAACAAAATTGCAAGGTAATTAACAAAACAAATTAGAATTTCTACTTCCACCTAGTGATCTGATATCTTTATTAGCCCAACAAATTTTGGATTTCTACATTTAAGATCAACTAAAATAATCCATGTGCACTAACTGTACTTACCTGTTTCATTAAATGTTTTCACAGAAACAAGATCCGCAAAAAAAATTGTAAACACAGCAAACACGAGAAGGCAAAACACGTCCCGGCAATTTTAACTCTTTTATATAGGATCACAATTAAATTGACTGAAGATTTCTATATTGACCGAACTTCACATCATCCCCGTCAGGACTTAACCACACGTAGATTTATATTTCTCATCAAAAATCAACGTGTCGAGGTCAAAAGTTTGAAGGAAAATGATGAAATGAAGTAAAAAGCGGCTTCCGCCGATGAATCATTTCTGTATATTTTCATTCCCAGAAAAAAAAACATCCAGACAAAAAGGATTCACACGCAAGAGCAAATTTTTTGTATAAAAGCTGCACACAACCCAATCTGACCAAACAGAGCCTCGCATTGGGATGGCCTGATCTTTTGGCGCCAATAAAGTCCTTTTCTCCCGTTACGGCCGGGTAAAAGAATGGCGGAGAAAGTGGTGAAAGCAAATATTTGTGTGTGCAAATCAGGGGAAAGTATTTGTTTACGTTTTTTTTTAATCTCATTAATATCTAATCAAGAATCAAATATGATCATCTCCATGCAACCTTTATTTCGCAACAAATGAGAATTTCGACTGTCCGTGTGATGAAAACAGACAAAAGCAGTGACTAATTCTTGTTTTTTTCTAAACAAGAAACTTTTCTATAAGCAATTGTAAAAATTATAAATACAAACTTCAAAAAAATAAATCTTCCAAATGGTAAATTGAAACGACGAAAAACATTTCAAAGAGTACACGTTGTTTCCTGTAGAAAGTACATAAGGATTTATATCCAAATTTACCGATCCTTTCGGGATTTTTCATATCTTGGAAACTTTCTACATTTCTACGATAATGCCAAGGATTATATTCGGCAAGATTATGCTTATTCTATAAAACTAGCAGGATATGGGATACGTTGTGGGAAAGTTCGCAATAAAAATTATAAATTTCCAGGAACAGGTATCCCAGATTTCTTTCCTTTTTTGCATTTGGTTTCATAGTGTCCAATGTACGTCCTCCCCTAACATCAGGAATAGCACTGAACGTTGTACGCTGAAAGTTACAAAGCTCTAATTTTTCCTGTATCAACGGGAGCAATAAAATAGATGAGATACAAATACAAGAGGTAAAAATAATAAATAACATTATACACTTTTAATATCCATTATAGAAAATTTGTTCGCTGAATGTTACTACATTAAATCAAAAATCGAACTAAGTAGTCAAAAGTATACAAACATAACTTCGATGTGGGCGGGAGCACAATAATTAAACGGTAACAGCAATATCACGGTTAGTCGGGCAAAAGGGTATTAAAACTAATATTTTATAAATTACATATAATAATTAAATTAAGTACAGGAAAAACAGTCTATGAACGCGTATCGGTGTCTGGTATTTCTACTCTTGGCCTTTGTTCTAACGAATGTAAATATGTATATTTACAGTATATATTATAGGAACACATTTTTAAGCAGCTCATGCACACGCCTTCTGAAATCACACGGGTATTAGGGTGTCGTAATATGAGACCAAATAGAATCGGATGATTGTAGCCGTAGCTATTACTAGAACTGATGTCCACCGTCTGGCGCCAGTAACCACTAAAATAAAATAAATCAGAGAACGAAATGAGATTTACATACACGAAAAAGGATTCAATGAAATGCAATGATATGCATAAAATGATCAAATTCACAATTTTATACAATATACGAATTTTCGGTTTAACACTGTGTCGGGACAGAATTTTTTCGTAATGTACGAATTTGTTCAAAAATTGTAAGAAACCATTTTCTTTTGCATTTATTAGCTAAATTTGTTTTGAAGATACTTCAATAAACTGGAGTAAAACAGAAATCAATTATTAGATTATGTGCCAATAAAAAACAATAATAAATGCGGAGAAAACAGATTTATCCATTGTGGCTTCTCCCTTGAATAAAATTTACTCCTTTACTGTTCGGCAATGTCCGGTGATGTGGTCGAAGTCCAATCAAATAAAATCTTCAAAAAAAAAAAAAAAAAACCGTATACGGTAAAAAAATATTTAAAATATTATTAATATTTTCCCCGTGTATTTGCCAATATGTACATGGCATGTAATAATTTTTGAGGTTTTTAAAGAGCGAAAAACACGCAAAAACGATAGGATTCATTGGCAAGATTTTGGAGATAAGAAGTCGGCCGCTAATTGGCGGAGAGAACAAAGGCATTTTCCTTTTGCTCTCTCCACCAATCAGCGGTCGAGTTCTTATCTCCAAAACGTCCACAAAGAATCCTGTCCTTTTTCCTTTGCTTTTGGTTTTTCCTTAAAATGTCAAAAATTATCACATGACATGTACATACATGGGGAAAATATTCGAAATATTATTTAAGTACTTTTTTTTTGTTTTTAAGATTTTATTCAATTGGACTTGTACCCCAGCGCTGAGGTTCATAGGGAGAGTCCAAGGGAGAAGCCACAGTGGATTAAATATTTTTTCTCCCATTTTTTCTGGACATGGACAAGTAATCTAATAATAATAATTCTCTTTTACTGCAGTTAAAGTTAATCGAAGCATAGCTAACTCACGATACACCGGTAATATAATATTGCTTGGCTTTAACTAATGAAAAAAATTCAACTTTCCAAAATCAATTAACGAATTAACCGTACGATTTATTTAACTCATTTTGGACGTCAAATAAAAACGACGAATGAACGTTTTGTTAGAATTTTTTTCATGTGATGAAATAGTTCGAGGGTAAAGTGTTTTACGATCATCTTCATACGACCTTAATGTATAAAATAAATTCCACACTTTTCGGCTTAACTGTATATGCAGGCTTGCAGGCACAGACAAAAAAGTTTTGGTAATATACGAGCAAATTTGTTCTTTGAAAAAAATTTTTCTTTTTGGAATTATTTCTGTGTTAACAATTAAAAATTGTTCAGAACAGTTTGAAATAAATCTGTGATTCGTGAAAGCAAGGGGCTGCTGTTTCAGGGCGTTTCAAACACATTTTATAACGTCGATGCTAACCCAACAAATGTTTTCAAATTCTATTAACATTGTATATGTAAGTACTTACATAAAAAATTGTTTGTAGGTATGTATATAAAAAAAATTCACTACCCGAATACAGCGTTAAATAAAAACGTGCTAACTTGTGGAGATGATCAATTTAAACATTAAGATGCTTCAGATGATCAAATCATTCAAATCATCTTCGACATGCACATCTATTAACAAATAATGAACTAACCTTCATAGCTTTGCAGATTTGACATCAAAAATATGCCAAACACAATAAGGATTCTAGGGCCAGCATTTGTGTACGACCAAATCAATGGAACGAGTTCGAAAAGCACGGCATATCTACATAAGCACAAGCCTTTCCAAAGTGTCAAGGTGGAAAAACACTTTGGGCGTTGCATTTGGAAAACCAAGAATGTCAGCCACGTAAGTGTTATGACAATGCCATCAAAAACGGCGGTACTGAACGAAGTACGAAGTAATGCTCGGTAAAAATTTGTTTCTAGTTCGTAAAAGTCAGCATAATTTGCTTTTGACTCCATCCCTTTTTGGAAGCACCACGACGAGTACGACTCGCAAAATAGGAACACCACACCCAGCTTCCAGAAATTCTATAATTCCAGCAAAATACGGTTTTGGTCAAACAAATTATGTATAATCCAGATGGTTCTGATTCTTTTGATTACTTAGAAAAAGAAATTAAACTTTACTTCAAACCACGTGTTGAGTAAAATGTGTCGGTAAGCTCTCTTATTTTGAAGTACAACATTGATTGAAAGGAGCGTGTAATCATACTCGCATAAAGAATCCACTAAATTGTCACAATGCGTCTGAAAACAATTAACCCATCAATATTATTATGAACCTTCTGTTCTCAAATAGTAGATTAAAAAACATTTAAAATTATAACAATACTCACACAAGTCAATAATTTGACCAAGTTTCCCTCTGCGTAGGTTTTGTACACTTGTGGTTCCTCATGGCCACAATGAATACAGTAGTACGGCAAAGGGGCCATCATGACTAGCGACAACTTATAATTCCCAAGAACCAAATCATATAAAATTACCGAGAGCCAGCCCAGACCAAAAAAAAATCATAATTCCAGGCAAATCCTGATGAACCAAGTTTTCCTTAATGCCTTCCTGAAAAGTCTCGAAGTCTCCAATTTCTTTATTTATTTAGTCATCCGTAACGTAATATCTGAAAGCAAAGCAGAAACATCGAGGTATTAAATATGATCAATTAAGGAATTACGAAATTTTATAGTTTTCAAATTATTGAAGCATTAGGAATATTCATTAGCAACCGTAGCAAGTAGCAATATTATGTTAACCGCGTCACTTCGAGTAACCAAATAAGAATGAAACATTATAAATTATTATTAAGAAACCCGTCTTCCTTTAACTCTATTATTGAAGTGACGCAACAACGCAACAATTCATTTAAATCAGCGGTGTGCAACGTTCTGCTGCCCGTGGTCACAATTGCAAAATCAAAGTAGCCAAGGGTCACCCAAA
>JAQGBT010001339.1:0-33251 GCA_034698585.1 Disparrhopalites patrizii | reverse complement strand
TTTAATTAATATTACTATCCGAATTCGGGAACTTCCATGGCGACAAGAGCAAATGGGACATTTGCTCACAATATGTACTGAGGTGTAGCATGGCTGCGTCATAGCCGCAAGAGGTATAAATGGTTTTCCGGGGTCTCTGGTACATATAGATGGATCAAACGGTAGTGAATGGTATAAAAAATTGATTTCCCTGATCCCTGGATTCTCTGGGATTTAATTCATTGTATTCAGAATAATTAAACAGAATATCAGTGTGGGATATAATTCCCCTGGTTTTAATTAAACTTAGAAAACCAATCTATAGAGCCTTCCGTAGGTATTCAATTTCCTTTTCCTTTCAATTTGTTTACTGTGTGTGTTTCCCTGTAATGCCAAATCAGCACTATACAAAAACCGAAGCGCAGCTGCTGAATGTTTTGCAAACACTTTCAGACAACAACAGACTGATTGTGCTAACACAATCAGTTCGTACATTCTCCAGCCAAACTTTCATTCATTCACCAAGCATTATTTAATGCCTATAAGGAAACTGGAAGACTACAAAAAACTGCCGCTCTTGTATTATTTAAATTATTTAAACTGTTTCCTTTACCGCCATTTCTCTACAGCATTTTGGACAACTTGTAAGTGCTACAGTGTACATATTACATTTCTTCCAGCGTATACAGAATGCTATATCGCCATTACAATTTTAGAAAATACGGGGATCCCTGGAAACAGCGGGTTGTTATAGCAAATTTTAATTTACAGACATGTCTAATACGATGACGTTGACAAATATATAGTTCACACTAAATACCAATCTATATTCGTGATTGCAAATACTTCCGTTCATCGATTTAAGATTATGCCACAATCAAATCCGTGAAAATTGATTTCTTGTCCAGCATCGGTGTTATCAGTGTAAATTTACAAAGTTAGGTTTCCTGGACATTTTTTATCAAAATGTTAGAGCAGGAGGATTTGCGCTGGAACTTCATGGCCTTCCGGATTTTGAACCATTTGAACTTAATGCCGTTCATGGTGGAGGAAAGCACGGGTCAAATCTGTGTGGAAGTTAAATCTCGCAAGCGAAACGTTCGTTGGAAGCTGCACATGCTTTTTCTTGTCTTCCTGCCTTTCCCATATCGACTGTGGAGAACCATTTATTCCATTTTACACTTTCGGAAGCCAGACTTAGCCACAAATTGTTTTTTCTATGTTGATGTACTCATGATACTGGTGCTGATTTGGGGGACGTGGCGGTTGAAGAATCAACAGAAGGATCTGGCGGCCTTTCTGACGGAGCTGAATTCAAACATTGCACGTCGCCCGAGAAGTACAAGTAATTATGCTTTTCTAAACTAAATCTAAAGGAAATTCTCTGTTTAGATATGGGGCAACTAAGTGCGCGTACGTTTGTTTCCGTTTTGTTGCTTCCAATAAGAGTGAATAGGCTTTATGTAGGTGCTAAGCAACTACCAAAAAACATTTTGATGTCAAATAATTTTTTCAACCAAAGCATTTCCAATTTTAAACGCAGATACCCTTTTGAAGTTCTAGGCAAATATTTTATTACACGCACAATTGTACTATTCGGAATAGATGTTGTATATTTGCAAACATTTTAATCTCAACGGATTTCATTCGTTGAGAATTTATTTTTCAATTGCCTTTACAGTGGACTCTCTCTCTATAACAACTCTTCTTATAACAACTTTTTCTTTATAAATAACTTTATTCTTCAGCCATTCGTACATACAGTGTACATATTAGTTGTTCCATATAACAACAATTAATGCGCTTCCCTTTGGTTCCTGTAGCAAGGGTCCACTGTATTATAGCAAATTACTAGAAGGGTTGAGACTGACGCATTTTACCAAGAACCTTGACGATGTTTGCAAAAATTAATAAAAATTGAACCGATGCATAATTCCATGTACAACGGAAACCAAGTGGGTCTAATTTTGGTTCTCACTTATACATAGATACTCCCATTTGTGGTAGCAAGATTTAATATAGATTGTTTTGCAAATATTTAGGTACATCGGTCTGCAAACGTCTACGCTCACACTCTCTCACAGAACTTGCCTTAATTAGTTTGGCACCATTGATTGCCGTGGTAACTCTGCTACTTTAACCCTTCTTGCATTCATCCTGCCTACAAATTTCAGTTTATACGCATCCATCCCGCTCAAGTATCGGAATTGGGCGTTGGCAATTGCAGGATGGCTCATTGAAGTGGTCATCATTACTCAGCAGGTGGTACTCTTCTTGATTTTCTTCTATTGTATTCTCATCCTCATTCCGTATCTAACAGCAAAGAATCTGGTTCGTAGGACCAAGGACGAGTAAGTGGAAGATATTGATGCGAATAAACATTTCCAGGAGTTATAGTTTGAATTTTTCGTATGTATACATACGACTATAGTGCCTGACCTTATAAATGTATTTTATGCTAAAGGGTGATTTTTCGGAGGAAATATTCCTTTGCCGTCCTTATCGAGAAATCACTGCGGAAGGTCGTGCAAGCGGAGATCGAGATCCGAGTATTCAATCTGCTCTTCTCCGCACTGATGTACGCGTTGAAAGTTTTCGTTCTCATGATTACCATCACCTTTATCTTCGCCGGGATTCACTTCCCCTCCATTGAAGGCAGTCTCCTCTTGACTCTCGGACTCATGGCGACCGTGATATACATTTTCCTCTTTGGATTTCTCTTCCGAATCCCCCGATACGTGGACAAGAACGTGGAGGTAGCAAAATTTGTGGCAGAAATCCTGGCGGTGAGAGAGAACAATCTGGGGCTTCGAGTGCTCGGCAAACGGCTGGAAGCAGTAGATAATTGCGGGATCAAATCCGCGGTGAATTTAGCTATTTTGAAAGGGACACAGTGCCGGTTTTTGGCGGATTCGCTATTAGCCAAATAGTTAATTTACTGATTACATCCAAGTAATATGATTCCTCTGCTAATAGTAGTACAGTGGAGTTTCTATACAACAATTCTATGTAACAACATTATTTTTCCCGTCACTCGCACATGTAAGGTGTATATTTATTGTTCTATATAACAACCTTTCCCTGTAACAATATTTTTTCCCTGCCCTTCAGAGTTGTTATATAGAGACTCCACTGTATGCTGTATTCCCACTACATACCTCAAGTATTAAATTGGTGCTTGGTAGGTACTGACTGTCTTTTGTAAGTGGTATTACAAATAATCGAAGCATTGGTAGTAATATCAAATATATATGTACCTACACGTAGGATAAATTAGTTTCTTCGCTGTTTTATAGACGCTAGCGATTGTTGCTATTGGCATAAATTTACTACGATTCATAGTAAACCAAGCAGATTAAATGCTGGACCAAAATCACGTATTCTATTGTTTCAAGTGATACAAGAAGAACTTCTTCCCCAGCGCGCTAAATTTTGGCAATCTAATAGCGACTAGCGGCATCTACACATTTCATACGCTGGTGCGTATGTTGAAGTTGGACCCGAAAGCTCCGGAACAACACAGTAGCAGCTGATATTGTTGGCGTTTAAATGCGATCGTAATATGTTCCATTCACATCTTTCAATTTCGCATCGAACTATAACGTTGTGCCCGTCGATGTTGATTCCAGTATGATTCAGATCTGTCATTTTTTACGCAATAATATTCGGCGTATAAATCATGCCTTTTCAAATTTACGCCAGCGCCGGCGTATGGAATGTTTATACGTGGCAGCAAAATATAGAAATTAGTTGTCAAAAAGAAACTAGGAATTTGAAACTTTCTTTCAAACAAACCCCTTAACTTACAAGTAAGGGTCACCAAGTGTAAAAGCCGTTCGAGTCTGAAATTTCTCATTTTATCTTTCATGTGATTACGTAAGTACATCAAACCGGATGTGGAAAAATCAATGAATAATATGGCAGGCACTAGTCTTGTTAATTTTGCATACTTTTTTTCGTTACGCATAGTTCTTGATTAAATTGGCTTGTGACAAAGCAAATACAAACTTTACCCCGAGCGATTCCGCAAACTGTTATTATTCGTTTTCGAAATATATACTTTTTAATGTATATTATATGTATATATATGTACGTATATCCAGGCCATTTACAGTGAAATCTCTCTATAACAAGTTTCTGTATAACATTTCTCTGTACCAACATTATTTTTTCCGCCCTTCGTACACGTAACGTACGTATTAAATGTTCCATGTAACAACATTTCCCTGTAACAATATTTCTCTTCACTTCAATGTTGTTATAGAGAGACTCCACTGTACGGCGGTGTATCATAGCGGCTTCATAGCCACAGGGGGCATAGCCACAAGGGTGTTTCTCGAGGCCTGATGTACATATTTATGACTTTTTACAAATAGAATCAATGAGTAATTTTCCCGTTGGTGGAAATTTACTTCCAAATGAATACGTGGTGATAAAATGCATGGAGGAATCAGCGCTTTCAAACTTTTCCCAGTCCCAGTACCTCCACATAAAGTGGGAGGAGCTTGAAAAAATCCTGGATTAACATTTTCACACGCCCATTTCTCAGCCGCATATTGTCCGATTTTGATAAAAATTTACATGCGAGTTCCTTGACGAATTCTAGGTGGGCCAGTTTTAAGCACATCTCTCAAATCCGACAAAAACCAAAAAATCCGAATTTCGGTTTTTTGACAAACTTTGCGTACGAAACCATCCTCTACCGATTCCTTGAACATATTCTACATGGTGTAGTTATTTTTCCAGTTAAAATCGCTTAAAAAATCCCTTCAATCCGCAAAAAACAAGAAACCGAACCGATAGATTTTTCGGTTTTCTCGATATTTAAGGGATTTTTGAAGCGATTTTAACTGGAAAAATAACTACACCATGTAGAATATGTTCAAGGAATCGTTAAAGGATGGTTTCGTACTCTAGGTTTGACAAGAAACCGAAATTCAGATTTTTCGGGTTTTTTTTTCGGATCTAAGCAGTGTTTAAAGTGATTTTGATTGGAAAAGCGATTGTATCGTGTACAAAATGCAGACAGGATTGCAGTCAGATTGTTTTGCGCCAAAATTTTCAAAAAAACCGAAATTCGGATTTGAGAGAAGTGCTTAAAACTGGCCCACCTAGAATTCGTCAAGGAACTCGCATGTCAATTTTTATTAAAATCGGACAATATGCGGCTGAGAAATGGGCGCGTGAAAATATTAATCCCGGATTTTTTCAAGCTCCTCCCACTTTATGTGGAGGTACTGGGACTGGGAAAAGTTTGAAAGCGCTGATTCCTCCATGCATTCTATCACCACGTATTCATTTGGAAGTAAATTTCCACCAACGGGAAAATTACTTATTGATTCTATTTGTAAAAAGTCAAATGTATGAATTGTAAGAAAAAAGCGATTTCACATGTTGGTGGATTTCCTTGGATTTTAAATTAGTTTCTTTTCGTATTAATCAATCAGAATATCGACGCAGGATGTTTGCTGTGGCTTCAATCAAACTGAGAAAATCAATTTATATACTTGTTTAAGCATTTATTGCTTTTCCGCCTCTATTTGTTTAATACCCTTATGTATTTTGCTGGAAAAATAATTCAGAAACTACAAGCACTCAAACTCATTAGCAGCTCCTATATTTTATACCGTCATGAATTTTTTCAACTACTTCCTATATACGACCATTTTGATAGTGCACTTTTTGGATTGTTAGGGGAAATTTTAATTTCCAAACATTTGTCCGATATGACGTTGACACAAAATGATTAACTACCATTTACATACTCCTATATTATCATCAACTGAAGATTCGATTCAAGCTTTAAGCTTCCGGACATTTTTATCGCAACGAATCGGTTCTCTAAAAGCATCTTTATTCCCACTACAGTCGACTCTCCGTATACTGACCCTCCCAATAAGAGCACTTGCTCTATAACAGCAGTGCTGAATTCCCCATACAGCATTACCATGTAAAGTGCGCTCTTTATAAGAGCACTTGCTATAATAGCATTTACTCTATGACAGCAGTTAAATTTCTTCCCTCGGTTACATTTCTCTCACTATAACAGCACTTTCTTCCTATAAGACCATTAGCGTCTTAGTCAGGTATCCCCTCAACATTAAATTTTTCTCTATAACAGCACTGGAACTCTATACCTGCACAATTTTATTCTTTTCTCACTAAAATGTAAATATTTACGTCCAATTGTGTAAATATTGTTAGAATTTGGAAAATTATCAAAGTTAAGCCTGAAAATAATCTTAATTATTTAATATTAATATTTTTTAACTAATTCTGTATACCAGCAGTTCGTTATAAGAGCACTTTTTCTGGTGCATATACGGTGCTCTTATAGAGAGAGTCGACTGTATCTTAATATTCACTAACTAACCCATTTTTATTATAAACAAATAATGTAAGTACATATATGTATATTGAAAGAAAAATGCGTATTTATAAATTTTATAACTATAATTCGGGTCTACATAAAAATAAGTATGTATCCAGTGGATTCTCTCTATAACAAGTCTCTTTATAATAGCATTTCTCTATACCATCATTATTTTTTCCGCCCATTGTACATGTAGGCTACATATTTTATGTTCTATATAACAACTTTTCCCTGAAGCAATATTTTTTGTCCTTCTTTTAAGTGTTGTTATAGAGAGACTCCACTGCATATGCTACTAGATTTGACAAGAAGGCAATTACAATGCGTGAGATATAGCAGAGGTGTCGTTTTTTAGACATTACATACACAGAGCTGAGCTTTGAAAACTGTTGGAATAAGCATTCAGCCCGTCAACAGTTGTTCTTTTCTCATATGTCATGGAAACTCACCAAAAGGTTACCTATATTCTTAATGACAAAGTCCAGGAAATCCGGAGTCGACGTTCGCTCAAGTGCCCGGATGCTCCCTACCTTGACGAATATCCCAGGGATGGAGTTGACTTGTCGTGAAAAGTGCAGCTTCCGTTCCGGCAGGTCCCCAGAAGTCTGCAATCTTCGCAGAAGATCCATCTTGATTCTGATGACGAGCAAAGGGATTTCAAAGGCCGTGTCATACATGATGATGAACACGACTGGAAATAGAAATCCAAAGAACCCGAATACGATCCCTTGCAATGGGGAAGTATTTGCGACGAGTATCATCATGACCAGTCCACAGATGCTGAAGACCAAGAAGCTGAACTTGATGAGACAGATCATGCCGCTGAAGGCGATGTTGAAGAGAGTCATGCCCACTTGCAACGTTCTTATGGACGAGTACATAGATGTGAGCCGCCCAGTCGCCGTAAACACTTCGTCTTTTTGTCTGCGGATATATATATAATCATATAATCATATGTATGTATAATGTATGTATATACTTATGTATGTATAAGATATATGTATGTATAATCACAGATTTTAAGTCCAATTCTTGTCTTGTTTCAATACAGAGCAATATTTGAGATGATATAATTTAGGGATAGTAATGCTCCGATATGATTGAAAATTTTGTAACATATTTGAAGTCTGTATTTGTACGCAAGTCAATCATGACACAAACGATCCAACAAACAAATTTCCTTACGACATATTTTGATGAATCGACTGAATCGAATTTCAGTTAAATTTTATGCTCCGATTCTGCATTTTAATGCATTTTAATGCAGTTTATGCTCCGATTCTTGAATCGAATTCAGATCATGCATTCAATTGTTTCATATCGATGTTTATAAGAACCAAATGTGACTAAGTGGCTGAATTGCTAATGACAAAAACGACTAAGTGCCATCAATTCTGAAAATACGCAGCAGAAATTGACTGAATGTTCCCACCTTGCTGCTTCGTCATCCTGAAATATTAAAAATTAAATAAAAATACTTGCTGGTGCAGCATTTTATTGTGGTTCCAATCAACACAGTTTGATCTCGATCTAACAGCAATTACCCAAGCTAGGGCACTTTGTCGGCGCGCAGTTCAAAAAATAGGGAAAATACCGAAATTTTAAACTATGCGCTGTAAAACCGCCATAACTTGGCTAATTGTAGTTGGATCAGGGTCCGACTTATTTGACTGGAACTGTAATAAAGGTCTGCACGTAAGAGTCGTTTTAGCTTGCTTTTATTTTTTCTGGATTAGGCAGCAGCAAGGTGCAAGCATTCAAGTCAATTTCTGTTGCGTATTTTCAGAATTTATGGCAATTTTGTGGTATTTATGGTATTTTTTGCATTAGCAATTCGGACACTTAATACTCGTACAGTCGACTTTCCCTATACTGGCCCTCCCTGTAAGAGCACGTACTCTATAACAGCAGGATATTTTCTTCCCTCGGTTACATTTCTCTCACTGTAACAACACTTTCTCCCTGTAAGAGCATTAGCGCCTAAGTCAGGTATCCCTTTAACATTAACTTTTTCTCTATAACAGCACCGGAACTCTATACCAGAAAATTTTTGTTCTTTCATTACGAAAATGTAAATATTTACGCCCAATTTTGTAAATTTTGATAGAATTTGGAAAATTATCAAAGTTAAGTCTGAATGTAATCTTAATTAATTAATATTAATATTTTTTAACTATAATTCTCTATACCAGCAGTTCGTTAGAAGATCACTTTTTTTGGTGCAGATAGGGTGCTCTTATAGAGAGAATCGACTGTATTTGGTTTTAAAGCATCGATATATTGTTCACGTTTTTGAATTTTGAATCGAAGTATGTATTATATGCATTTATTGGAATCGAATTAAATGAAAAATTGCGATTCAGAGTATAATCTTTACCAAAGATACAATGACTTACCTTAAGGCGCCCACATCATTATGCAGAAGCTGAAAGCATTTCTGGAAAAACGCCAACTGCCCCACCACAACGAGGGTCGGGACTGCCATCAAGTGAGTGAGGAGGAGTATTTCCGTCGAGATGCACAAAAGGTACTCGTACCAACTTGTCCATGGATCCTGGAATGTCCAGGAGAAGAATGAGATCACGTACATGAGTCGCGTGGGCTTGAGGAAGATCATGCCTGTAAACATGAGCCACACCACGGGAATCGTCAAGGGGAAAAGAGCTGCCACCAATTCCTGGATGGGATACTTCCAAAATTGCCATATCTTCCTTGCGCTTGACTCTGTGGACATAGCCAGGTTAATTCAATGAGTATAAAGATATAAAAACTCAGCGTTGTGAATCCATAATTCGATCAGGGTGATTATTTTAAGGCTTGTGCCCCTTGAGCTGTTGATTAATTATGTACGTACATAACGTGGACTCTCGCTATAACAACACTGAAGGGAAGGGCAAACATGGTTGTTATATGGAACATTTAATATACATACTACGGAGGAGTCTCTCTATTACGTCTCTGTATAGCAACAATTCTTTGTGACAACATTATTTTTCCAGCCCCTCGTGCATGTATGTATATATATTTGATGCTCTACGCAGTCGACTCTTCTTATAAGAGCACAGTATCTGCACCAGAAAAAGTGCTTTAACGACCGGCTGGTTTAGAGAATTATAGTTCAAAAAATATTAATATTAATTAATTAAGATTAAATTCAGACTTAACTTTGATAATTTTCCAAATTACAGCAATATTTACAAAATTGGGCGCAAATATTTACATTTTCGTAATAAAAGAACACAACTTTTCTGGTATAGAGTTCCGGTGCTGTTATAGAGAAGAAGTTAATGTTGAAGAGATACCTGACTTCAGCGCTTATGCTGTTTTAGGGGGGAAATCTTATAGTGAGAGATATTAACCGAGGGAAGAAAATACCCTGCTGTTATAGAGTAACTGCTGTTATAGCGAGTGCTCTTATAGAGAGCGTAAGAGCTGCCAGGTCGGACCAGCGGTGTAAAGCACTCACAGCCGTGAGGGATTGAGCGGATTCCAACCCACCGAGGACCATGCTCCACCACACTTGTGCTGCTGCGGAGAAGGAAGAGAAAGAGAGAGGAAGGCAAGCCCGGAGCCAAGGAGCAGATGGCCCAAGACGATAAGGACAAGTGTATGCCGTAAGTACGAGTAGGTCCCGAGTAATACTCATGAGTATAAGTATGGGAACAAGTACGGGAACAATCATATTTGTACTCATTGATTTGAGTACGCGAACAAGTACATAGGCATTTTTGTTCTCATTGGTTTACGTACGAAGTAAGTACGGGAACAAGTATCGGTTGCATACCCATTAATCCACATTTTGAGCGCAAAAAAGGATAGTTTCATTGTTCAGCGACTTTGAATTAGCGCAAAAAACAGTGATAGATGTGTGAGTATCACTTATAGGGAGTACATTTTTATTCATATTTAGCTTATTAATTTGCGAAAACAAATCCAAGTATCTCAACGAACTTCCGGGCAGGAGTATATTTGCCTACAAGCACAAATCTGTCGGATCGATCCATATTTAACGCTTGAAATGAAATCATAAGCTCAGACTTGGCTTATGGTTTTGGCCACAAATTGTCAGCGCTTTACCGGCAGCCACGTAGTATCAGCATTGAAATGTTTTTCAGTGCGGTAGTTGTGGCTAATAGTCGTCAGTCAGTTACGCTCAGAAAATTTGCGTTTCTCATACGCCTTTTTACCGACATTTCTGCGCAAAACATGAAGTGCTAAAACAACGGGGACAAGTACGGCTGTTTTGTACCCAAAGACATTCACTAATAAGGACTCTGGGCAAGCACAGAACTACTGCCACTGTATACGTGCACTACGGAGGTCAGCAATACGAAGATTACCTTATCGGACGGCGGGACGACGCTCGGATGCTAATTGACTGTATATTTGGGACTACCTGACCTGCCACTCTCTCTCTCTCTCCAACTTCTCCATAGATAAGTAGTATGTAAGTATTAATAAACACATATGTCAAAAACTAAATATGGAAAAATAAAGGATAAGAACACTCTGTAAGACCTTAAGGGTATGGAGTATAAATCCCGATTTGTTTTATAGAGAGCGTAATTTCCATGGTAAAGCTGTAGGGGGATTCAGCACTGCTGTTGCAGAGTATGTACGTGCTCTTAAAGGAGGGCCGGTATAGGGAGAGTCGACTGTGTATATGTGACAACTTTCCCCTAACAAAATTTTTCGCCCTTCTCTTCAGAGTTGCTATGCAGAGACTCCACTGTATATACACATACGAAGGGCGGAAAAATAAAGTTGTTATAGAGAAAAACTTGTTGTAAGGAGAGTGGTTATAGAGAGAGTCCAATGTAAATTGATTCTGCTTTTATGTTTAAGCAGGCGGGTTTAACTTTTCAATTGGTGCGCATTTTGTCTATGATTAGAATGCTGCTATAGAAATTTTCAGAAAATGATATGGCCTGACCCGTGCCAGTTGCTTGGAGTATAAAGTCGAAGATCTGGACGACCTCGAGTCCGTGTTGGATCATCCAAAATTCCCAAGGCCACTCAACTGCCGTTCCGAGCGCCACTATGAGGTGAATGAAGAAATCTTCCCAGGAGAATAGTGTGTCCTTCATGGAAAGCATCTGCGAAAGTCGCCACCAAAGGTAGATGGAGTAAATGAGAGCCAATCTCAGAGTCACTTGGTTTACTATTGCTCTTTTTTGCCCAGGGAGTTTGAGACTCAAATCACGTCCTTCGGCACGCGATTCAAAGATTTCGAAAGGGAGAAAATATATGTTGGACATATACTTGAAGTATTTGAGGGGCAACAGTAAATCCCGAGCTTGGAGCATTATTTTTGTGTCGAGGGAACCCAGAAAGATTTGTGTGTGTATAGAGTATAGGAAATAAAGGAAAATCCTGGTCTCGAGCCCTTTTCCGTGTTAATTTTGTACAAGGTCTGACGCGGAAAATGCTTTCGCTGGTATACCAACAGGAATATTGATTCTGTTTTTACAAAGTGTCACTGGCGTTGGTGCATGCGTCATTGCAGACATTCTAAGTTTGCATAAACACTTAATCGAAAATTTGACGGCTTCCAGCCTTCCATGAAATTGGTTTTGAATAGTCAATGAGATTATGCCGTTAATTAGAATTTCAGACGTACATACAGTGGAGTCTCTCTATAACAAATCTCTTTATAACTACATTTCTCTGTAACAACATTATTTTCCCGGCCCTTTGTACATGTATAGTCGACTCTCGCTATAACAGCACCCTATAAACCATCAAATTTTGCTTGTTATAACGAAAAACTGTTATAGAGAATTTCCATGTTAGCAATTGGAGAATGTTTTTGAGGGGAGCATTTTTTGCTGCTGCTATAGCGAGAGTACTGTTATGAAGGGGACTGTTATAGAGAGAGTCGACTGTAAGTTGCATATTTAATGTTCTATATAACAACTTTTCCCTGTAACAATATTTTTCGCCCTGCCTTTCAGGGTTGTTATATAGATAATCCACTATATGTGGTACATATGAACTAAAACGTTCAAAGCTGTGACCAAAATAATATTTTCCGAATGCGATCTTACATGGCTATTTAATGGAATAGCCGTGTCAATTTGCTGTATCCCATCAAATGGAATAACAAACAAGCTCTGCAAATGCATTGCATTTCAATGATAGCGAATGCTTCAAACGCCTACTGGAAATCTTATAGAGCTGTATTTTGGAAGAGCAAAAACCATCGATTCGTGAATTCTTATATAAAGGCTATAGTTCTCAAAACGGGGTGTCCACTTCGGCTATTACCGGAGCTGCAAAAAACAGATACAAATCTGTTCTTGGTAAAACTCCAAAATGTTATGATATCCTATCATTGCCCATTACTAACCTGCAAACTACACGAAATCCATCACCACCCGTTACCTCATTACAGAGGAGTCTCTTTATAACAACACTGAAGGGAAGAGGAAAAACATTGTTACTGGGAAAAGTTTTTATATAGAACATAAAATATGTACCTTACATATACGAAGGGCGGGAAAAAATGTTGTTATATAGAAATGTTGTTATAAAGAGACTTGTTATATTGAGACTCCACTGTAGTGCGATATTTATATCGCGCATACAATAGACTTAGCCCGTTTTGGAACTTAAATGTTCAAATGGCATGAAAAAACTAATTTAAGAGTGAGTTTCTCGCCTTTTTTGTATCAAAAATTCAGTGACAGGAAGGAGCGAGAAAAAATGAGTAAGACAGGAAGGAGAGCGAGAAATGGAAGAGAGACGAAAAGAGCGAGACACGAAAAAGAGACAACAGGAACAAGACAGGGAGGGTGAGACAGAAAGTAGGAGACAGTAGGGAGATACAGTAACCACTAAAACCCTTGTAGTATTGGTGCATGGTTTATGCTGGGTGATGTGGATTTGTTCCGTTTTGGCACTATAACGTTGGTGGACTTGTTCCATTTTGGAACTGAGTCAATTTGGAGCGTTGATTTTCGGGTACTAGATGTGACCTTTGGCCCAAGGGAAAATAATGGCAGATGGCAATTTTCAAAAAAAACGGACTTCAACCGTTTTGGAACTATACCCTTCATATGGAGAACCAGCGATTTAACAATGGCAATTTTATTTGTATAATGAGTTTGCAATGGGGGTCGGACTGAAGCCTGTGCTTTCGTACACAGTAAAGGCGACTGCAGTTGCAAAAAATTTTAAGAATTAATTTGTGTAGGTGTCACTAGTGAGTATATACAATATTAATTGTCTCATAATCTTCGTTTTGAAAAATTTATTCAGTTTTGTTTTGTTTTAATTATTGCTTGGAGATCACTTACTGTAAGCAAGTAAAATGGGGATGATCACTTCCTAAATTAACGCTCGGCGGAGATGGCTATGACATATGACATATGAGTCTTCACCCACGGTGTTCAAGTTGATACTTCTCATCACAAGGATCATCCGTATCTTCGCCGGGATACACTTTTTTTTTCGTTGAGGACTGCATCCTCGTTGTCATGGGATTCGTTTCCTCCTTGGTGTCCATTTTGCTGTTCGGATCTCTCTTCCGAATCCCTCAATACGTGGACAGAAATATGAAAGCGGCGAAATTTGTGGCGGACATTTTGACAGTGAGAGAGAAGCATTTGTAACACGGAGTGCTTGGAAAGAGGCTGTTGACGGTTGCGGAAATTGTGGAGTCAATTCCGGTGATTTCCGGTCAAAGTTTATGTAAGTGTTACATTTTACGAAGTACAAAATTAAGAGTATGCGTATATACTTACAAATTAATAACAACGCTATGATGTGACAATGATGTTGTATATTTATTTGCAATAAATTAGGAAAAATCACTTTCGACTTATTTACGGTGACGTGATGTAACGTATAACGTATTCAATATCATATCTATGGCGAAGTTTGTGACGATTATTTTGTTATAGAAAGAGCATAATTTAGCTATCGGGAGCTCGACAATGGCACAATTTCCCGTGAAACGTTTCATAATTTCATACCCGCATTCATGCAGACCCAATTTTGGAGTGTTGATTTTCTGTACGAAAAGTGTCTGCATTCCGATATGTGATCCAATGGTTAAACTATTACAGCAATGCTTTTGAGCTTGCAACTTTGCATCGCTCCTAATTATCGTTACCATTTCCGCAAGACGTAAGTGTCGCTATCTTCTCCTCATTCTCCTGTACCGTTACTTGCAATATCGTATTACCTTATTGGTACGAAAAAAATGGAATACTTATGTATATATATGTAACTTGCCTATATGCTGCCTCAAATATATTTTTATGCAAATTAAATCGATCCGTTACAATTCAAATGTGGAAATGATGGAAGTCATTCCAAGTTCCAACGTCGTAGTAGTAGTAAGCTTTATTGACATAGGCGTGCGCCAATTAAATATGTTTATACAAAACATGACATTTATTTGGCATTACAATTTTCGTTCGATTGTTACTAGGAAAGACATGAGCAGCCAGGTCGGACCAGTGGTGCAAAGCACTCACAGCCGTTAGGGACTGAGCGGATTCCAAACCGACGGGTACCATGCTCCACCACCCTGGCTGTTGCGGAGAAGGAGGAGAGAGAGAGGAAGGCAAGCCAGGAGCCAAGGAGCAGAAGGCCAAGGACGATAATGAACATGTACCAGCACAGAACTGCAGAAGACTGTATACGTCCACTACGGAGGTTATCAACACGAAGATTTCCTTATCGGACAACGCTCGAACGCAAATTGACTGTCTATTTGGGACTGCCTCCCACTCTCTCTCCAACTTCTCCATAGATAAGTAGTTGTAAGTGATATATGTAAAACTCCGAACGAGTATAAACCGAATATGAAAAAATAAAGGGAAACAACACTCTGTAAGACCTTAGGGTAAAAAGCGGAGTATAAACCCCGATTTTATTTTACTAATAGGAAAGACATCCGAAAAAATATGAATAAAAATTCGAATTGAAATACGTGTTTTTCCTAATTATGAATACAAATTAAAATTTCGATTATCTAAAATATAAATTCTAATTCCAATACAATTTTATTCAAATATTCAGACGTATGAATACGTATTCAAACACGTTTCGAATATATACGTTTGAAAATTCATTTTAATGCAACATGACATAATTTGTAGCTTCAAATAAACACAAAATCAATACACAAAATGATATATTGACTCCACAACTTTGATTTTGCGAAAATCGATGCTTTTACGGACGAAATAGTTATATTATTGCCAACTAAAAATATCTATGTTACAATACTTTGCCAAAAAAACTCGCCCGAAGGCCGGAATTGGCAACATAATCAAAGAATTTTCGACTATCGAATACCAATAAATTATCGGAATCCAAATGTCAAATTTGGAATAGGAATTTGAATTTCGAATGTATTTGTAATCATAAATTCCAATAAAAATATTTTTATGACAAACATATGGTTACTAATTCCGATTAAAATATAGAAAATATATTATATAATTCCGATTTGAATTCGAATACCGATTCGGATGTCATACCTGGGATTGTTATCAGATTAATAGAATTAGTTCGCAAAATAAGTTGTATAACATTATGCAAAATTCGTTTGCATTGCTACTTACTACTTATTCCATTATAGAAAGATTGGCTTGGTAGTTTATACTTGTGGCTTCATGATAAATTTTTTGGACGTAAAAAAAGTGTGTGATCCCCAGTTATTGTTGTCACATCGATTATCGCATAATTAACACCTATTTTTCCTATAGTTGCACATTTACCATTTATGCATCTCACATCTGTATTTAGTCTTATTCTACTGATTAATGAAGCAACTATTATGAAAATATTAGAGGTTGTGTAAATTTCTGGGTAGACATTCTGACGGTGCCATCAACAAATTGTTTGCCGTCATCATTGATTCAGTGAAATCGATGTGGAACCAATCCAGCGTGACTCAAGTTTGATTATTTTCTATAACAATTAATACGGCACGCGCTGCCCACGGACTGGCACAATGGGAGTGGTTTAATTCATGATATCTATGTCTGTGCATATGTATACATATATGTATAAGATAATAAGAAACATTATACCCTCTGCTGCTTGGACCAACCATGCTACAGCTTGCAATAGTACTCAATGGTATATACGCAATAGTAATTTCTTGTATATACAGCGGGATGTAGAGTCTCTCTATAATAACATTGAAGGGAAGGAAAAAACTATTGCTACTGAGAAATTTTGTTATATATGTAATTATATATGTATACATGAGATCTTTGTTTCCGTTTTGTTGTTTCCAATAAGAGTGAATAAGATTTAGGTGCTAAACAACGCGCAGAAAACCAAATTGCTCTCAAACAATTTTACTAACGAATAACGGTCAAATTTTGAACACATGTAGCTATATTAGCGCTACAGTTCGTGAACTAAATTTCGGCGTCTTCCCTATTTTTTGAACTGCGCGCCGAAAAATCGCCATAACTTGGCCAATTGTTGTCCGATCAGGATCAAACTTTTCTGGTCAAATACCTTTTCTCTTGGCTGTAATTGGCTATAACTGGTTACGGTCACATTTAAAAAAATTACCATACTCCCCTGTCTTAAAATTTGGAAACAATTCTATACTCTAATTCTGGCCCAGGCTGTACATTTGACACAATGCTGTTCGTGTTGGATTAATCGCGCCGGATAACTCCAGAACAACACAAAGCTGAAATTTGTGGCTTATTAGTATGAGCATAACTTATTACATTTCCTGTCAGCTTCATTTTGATTGTTTGTGTCTGGTATAGCGAAATATACATAGAAATATATTATCAAAAATTGAGAATTTGGAACTTTCTTTCAGTAACAGCCTTTACCTAGTTACATCCTACTTAACTATCTAAAATCCGTGTGACGCTTTTCCCTGTCCGTCACGTTTTTGGCTTGTCACGATTTTTGTCCGTCACGCTGCGTTATAAGCTCCGTTGCAGTCGACTCTCTCTACAACAGTCCCCTGTATAACAGTACTCTCGTTATAACTGTTCACGCTTAGTTCACATGGTATGACTCATGACTCCCTTCGCCCTTTCCATAAATATACTTGTTTGCCAGTAATATAATTTTACCTTGTTTTTGAACTATGTAAAAAAGAATAATTTTAATCCTCTTTCTAAAATCGAATGTTCCCCATTGATTGTAAAAGTGTCCCCCTTTTGCTGTGTACGGTATTTAGGTAATGCTGCACTTGAAAATATTCAAGTACAGAAAAAGTCACTTGCTTGGAGTCACTGTGGGAGGAAGCAACCTTTTTTTGTGTGTAAATTAAATATTAATATTTGTTCTTTTCTCCACAATTCTGCTGTCTTTATTTACCCCAAATTTCATTTTCCAAATCTTTTATTTGATCATCTTTTCATCAACTTCATCGTACTACAGTATCACTTGCCTACAAGACCCTGGGCAATCAATAACAGCAGCAAAAAATTATCCCCTCAAAAACTTTCTCCATTTGTTAACATAGAAATGTCTGTTCTCTATAACAGTTTTTCGCTATAACAAGCAAAATTTGATGCTTTATAGGGTGCTGCTGTAGCGAGAGTCGACTGTATCTGTCACGTTCGGTGCTGTTATCGCATTGCGATCAGCGCCGTTTTGGTGACGCCCGCCGCTCTGCATGCACTGCCTATTTTCGTTATTATAGTTGTTTTGCCAAACAATCATCCCTTCAGTTCATCAGTTCTTCAATATTTCTCAACCATTTTGATCTCTCTGATAATCAATTCTAAGGATGTTCACTTAATCACATTAATTATACATCTTATCTATCTTACTTCTTAACTTACTTACTTAAGTATAAAATTCGTGTGACGCTTTTCCCCGTAATGTCTGTCACGTTTTTTGTCCCAATTTGCCTGAAAATGAGCGTTGTTAACAAAATTTGGGTACACATTTTAAGAGAAATTGCTGAAAATGCTTATTTGAGGGAAGATGGGGATACAAAATGTATACAACTTCTCATTTGAATGGAACTGGCGATACAAAATTTTCAAAGCCCGCTGAAAACGTTCATTTTATCTTTTAAAGCAACTTCCAGAAGAATTATGCGAAAGAAATTTTCAGGAAATTTGCTGATAAATGAAACATTTTTGCGCCCGCCGGGTCCAAGGGTTTTGCTGGGCAATTATTTAGGTAATTTTTATTGAAAAATAAATGTTGTAAATAAATGTTGAGAATGTTTACAGGAAGCTAATTTCAGGGTCAAAAAAATTGGATACCTGTGTATGGGTAGTGGAGGCGTGAAAAGATAGAAGACGGAAATCGTGACACGGGTTTTTTACTTATCTAACGATGTAGCGGGATTGACGGCGATGACGCAAGGACGATTTTTAATTGTTTCCTCCTTTTGTACGTTTGCCCTAATAACGTATAGTTAATATCGTCGAGCATTTAGCGCGGTAATGCGGTCCGGGCTTGCTAGTAATATATATAGCTATATACACAGTTTATGTAGAAATGGTCGGATCAGGATAAAATATTTGTCCTAGATTCAGATTCGAATGAACATTTACGTTGTTTATTATACAATAAATGTAAGGAAAAAAATATGGAAAAAGGGGTAGCATACTGGAATGTGAGACCGTGCACATATCTTGAAAAAATTACAATGGTACAGTATTGCAAACTTTGTATGTAAATTGACACAATTCCTTATACAAACGGATACTATGTAGTTTTATTACAGAAATTAGCTCTCATTAGTTTGGGTCCTTCATTATTGGCATAACAATCCTGACGTGATGTGCATTGTCTGCCGCCAGTTTCCCTACGAAAAATGAATCCTGCTATTATATTTTTTAAATATTGGTACGAACACACGGGGAAAATCCGTGTGATATGACGCAACATTTTGTACTGTTCGTCCGTTCGCGCTAGTTACAGTAATCCCATGTAGACTAAGCAATTAGGTAAAACTACTCTAGTGCAATCCAGAATTAGACAACTATACATAAACACTTAAGTCATTATCATCACCATAAAAATCTGTCCTATAGTATTTATCAGCACGTCTTTCGTGGCATTTAATGTAGATTATTTGTAAGCATCATTATATATGAGAAATGCTTGGCGGATAAGATTTCCATTAGAACTAGAAATTTTCAGGGAACCACGCATGTATTTGCAATGGTTGTTACCCTCATCGCAGCCATGGAGAGTTGCGTATAGCTAAAAATAACCACCGCATAAACAGAAACGGTTACATGGCCCGGTTGCCCAAGATTGAATGCTGCCTTTAAAATCGTTGTCTCATCATCCCGTTTTCAGTCTTTTCTAATCAATTTGGATCCATAATTACCACCAATAATACCGACTATGTATAGAGTAGACATAAATATTTATGCGGCTGGTAACAAGTATGTTTGTTGGGGCTGGGCGGGGTCTGAGGTTCACGTTATCAGATGGGGAGTAGCAGGTGTGGGCGGGAAAAAACTGTTTTTACCAGACCGCTGGCACCAACGTCTGGATTTTGCTGGGATTTCCAAATGTGCTCAGCGCAGGTCGGCGCAGGTCTCCTGCGCCTGCAAAAATTCGAAACAATTTGTTTGAAAACCGTTAGCGATATTTGGAGCTTTCCGGACGCACTTTTTTGTTTCAGAAATTGTTTCATGCAGTGTTACATTTGCCATTTCCATGGACGGAGATTTTTGTTCGTGTTTCCGTCAGAAAATATTTTTTTTGTTGCGCAAAATTATCGAAAAAATGTAGTAATAGTAATTTAATAATAATCGAGACATTACACAGTTCTAATGACAATGTGAGACAATATTTTAGGAATACATGGGGAATAAATTGAGTTGGTCGCTCATGTATTATCTACTATATGGTCTACTAAATTTCCAATCTTATAAATTATTCATGTTAAATGTAAATCATGGGTACATAATGGAATCAATTGGTTGCGTTGGACATGAAACTGCATTACATCAAACTGTAGGGGGGGAAATAACCATATAGTCTTTAGCGGTACAAAAATGAGGCTCAATGATGATATAAACCAGGGTTGCTGGGCTTACGGTTCAATTGCGTAAGTTTCAGCAAACATTTTTGATAATTCAAGCTGTAATATCGTTTTGCTGAGGCGACCGAGTCACGATGTAGGAGGTAATTGAAGGGTTCATTTTTGTATCCGAAACAATTGCAAGCAATTTTGTAGTATTGAGGCTGTTAGATAGTCTGTATTTACTGACATGTAATTGCGTATGTTGAAAAGCGTTTAGAACGCAGGGTATTGCAAATACCGGGATTACAGATTCGGTTTACGGATTACGTACCTAAGCCGAAACCGTATTCCAAAGAGTTTAAAAAAAATAATCCGTAATCCCCGTGAAAAAATATACCAGCAAGTGGTGTAATCCGACTGAATTCGGTTGCTTGAATTACGATTCCTCGTCGAAGAAAACATTTGTCTACAATTTTGACAAAAAAAATTATATCGTAAGACTTGTATATCGTCGTTTAAGTGTCAAAGTTGACTATCGTACATAAGGATTACATAATACTTGGTCAGTTTTGATACTTAAACGACGATATTCAAAATCTAACAGCATTTTAAACATTTTTGTTTGAATTTTCGGATGTATAAAGATTTTTCGGGGAACATGGCAATCCGTAAGCATATAACAATAATCCGAATCCGTAATCCAGCATATAAAATAAATTTAGTGTCATCCATAATCTCGTCGCTGCGCAGTAGTGCACTTGTAATCCGTAATTTAGGAACTAAAATAACAATAATCCGTAATCCCACAAAATTCTGCGTTTCCCGCAATACCCTATTTAGTTCAATAGGAAAAACAAAGACGGATAACTCCTGGTTCAAAATTTATTGTGGAAATCCATAGAAAATTTTTACACATACAGAATCAGATATTGTTTATCAAAATGCTGACACAGCATGATCTGCGCTGGAATTTTCGAATCTTCCATTTCATGTCTAAGTTCTTTTCTGCGCCCTTCACCATCGATGTAACATCTGGCCATCTCACCGTCCCAATTGCGATTTCAAGGAAACAAATGCTAAAGGACGTTTCGCGACTCGTTGTCCTCATCGTTCTCCCATTCGTTTACAGGGCCAGCAAGTCAATAGCGTCCATCCTTCCATTTCGAACGTCGGATGTAGCTGAAAATTTGCTTCTGTACTTTGAATTTATTTGGTCTGGTTTTAGCCTGGCGTGCATGACAATTTTGTTACACCACCGACGAGACGTTGCCAACCTCTTGAATGAGTTTCACCGGAAAATGTATGTACTTTCAATTCGTAGAAGCTCCCCGTCACATTCGTTGTTGGAAATGCTGGTAAAAATACTTGCCCTGAGCACCGCTTCATCTTTGCCCTGCGCTAGTGTCATGTACGTGATCATGCTGCCATCTAAATTTACCTTCTACTCGTCTGTTCCATTTGCACAAAGGAATGTCTTCATTGCGGCGATATTGTGGCTTTACGAAATCCTGCTGAAGGCGCAGCAGTTATTATTTACTACGTTGATATTTTATCATTTGTTGTTATTCACTCCTTACGAGCTTGGCAAAGCTGGCTTAGACGCAAATTACACGCTGAGGTTAGTAAAATTTTATTTTATGGCAGACTAAACGCTATTGCGGGAACACAAATTTGGCGAAACGTGACTCGCTGGAGATTAGTTTTGTTCTGTAAGACTCTGCATAGGAACACATCTTGTTCCCACAAGCACTATGACGTGTTAATTGTACTAATTAGTATAGAAAATGAAGACATGTGCTGGATGAAAATGTTTATTCAGGATCTAGATAATTTTTTATCTCCATGGTTTTTAACTTGGCATGGAAAGTGTCATAACTTTTGTAAATATTTGTCCAGTTTGAACCGAACATTGTTTTATGGATCTGAATTAAAATTCGGCTCAGAAACCACGCTAGTCCGTGTTTTCACGATTGTGGATACCTGCAATGTCAGAAAGGAGCGTTATAAAATCATTATAATACCTATGTCCTTTATACAGTCAATTCTCTCCATAATGGTTTAGCAAAAAGCAGCCAGAAAACCCGTTATACCGAATAACCGGCATAAGAAAAACCGTTAAAAAACATTTTTAATGGCGGGGGATTCAAAATTACCGAAAAACCGGTATAACGTGTGAGGGCGTGACCTAAAAACCGTTATAGCAAAAAGGAATTTATGGCGTAGATTCAGAAATTTGAAAAAATCGGTATACATAGCATGTGTGGTCGTAGCCTGAAACCGTTATAGCAAAAGACATTTGTGGGTTGGGGATTCAGAGCTTCCCCTGTGTAACGAAAAACCCGTTATAAAATAAGCGTTATAGAGGAAGATTTTAGCATTCAAATGGTCTTTGGCGGGGTTGTGAACACCGTTATAGTGCGAAAACCTTTATATAAGGAGGTCCGTTATAGAGAGAATTGATTGTAATGATTTTATAATGCTCCTTTCAGACAGTGTAGCTACTTGAAATGTTTGTCCCTGAATATACAATCAAAAAATCGATATAGTTCAATCGATTTAGTAACAAATTGATACTTTTTAGCCTTGAAACCTTTTTTAAAAAATCGCCTTGACTTGGCTAATCTTGACCAGATCGGGACAAAGCAATGTCTAGATCCAAATACAATTCTACATCCAAAACAATGTTTTCTTAGAATTAACACAGTCTATAGCGGTAGGGCGGAGCAAAACGTTTTATGGCATACCGTACAATATAATTATTTGGGCTGTATTTTTATGTAAATGTTTGCAGTCAGATTTTCACGCGACGTCGGTTGTACATGAACTGCCTCAGGAGTGTCTGGAGAAGCCTGCGGGAAGTCGTCGTCATCGAAATTGAAGTGTGTCTGTTCAACGTGCTCTACTCCAGCTTTTTGTACTTCTTCAAATTGCATTTTATTGCTGGATCCATCATCCTCATCGCCGCCGGAATTCGATATACAGCCCAAATCCGTGTCATGCTCCTGCCCGTTGCAATTTTGTTCATGCAGGTGTACGTAAATCTGGTTTCTCATTACTACTTCATTTCTCGTCATGTTGCTCTTACAGTGCAGCGGACGAAGTCTTTGACGGATTTCATGGAAACCATCATATCGAATGCAGAGTGGCGGATTCTGCGTAAACGTCTTGTTGCTGTGGGGCCTTGCGCTGTCACTGTGGGACCTTTCCACCGGTTCGAGAGAGACGCTGCTCCTATATTTATTGCTTACGTCGCCACACAAGTGTCAAATTTACTTATTGCGTTCTCGTAAATTTTAAAGCGTACATTAGTATACAAGCATGATAACTTCTGACGCAAATTCGTAACGTAAAAAATCAATTTTTGTTGAAATTGACTTCATTTTGCTTCCATGGGCAAGTATGTTATGCGCCAATAGCGGTGAAAATGGGAAAACGCTGGCATTTTACGCATAATATAATTGTGGGTCCAGCCAAATATTTCGCATTCAAGTCGGATTGATTTGATGAAGTCATGGCGACTTTTCGGCGCGGAGTTCAAATAATGAGCATTTTGAATTTGACCGAGGCTCGAATTTGCCTCGAGTTGTGATAATAAACTTTGGATTCTGACCGGTACTTGCTGTGATAAAATAACTAAAATTAATATTTCTGAAAAGTGAATAAAGTATTGCTATCACCACATTTGACAAGGCCATGTGTAGGAACCACCACAATGGTGAAGAATTACATTTTTTAAATACGAATATAGTGGAGTCTCTATATAACAATTTTAAAGGGAAGGGCGAAAAATATTGTTACAGGGAAAAGTATAGAACATTAAATATGCACATTACATATGTATACTAGGGTCTGGAAAAATAATGTTGTTACAGAGAAATGTTGTTATAAAGAAATGTGTTATAGAGAGACTCCACTGTAATAAACGGTTTTTCTGCGTTGATTTAATTTTGCATTTTGTGCATAGTTAATTATACAGTCATCTCTTTCGATAATGGGGCATCTTATAACGGTTCTCTCTTTATAACCGAAGAAAAAATGCTCCCCTCTCCATCCTTCGCCAATTGATGACATCGAAATGTTTTCTGGAGTGCATAAATACGGAAGTAGTTACATAAGAAATTCGGTTAGCAAGAAAATTCGTTGGAATAAAATGAACAAATATTGCAGCGTTTTCTCTAAAAATCAGTTATTGTAACCTGAAAACCCAATTATTATTCTTGTAGAACTAACGCCAATTGTACTCAAATCCTTCAATTGACTATATATATGTCGGTATCCATATAAAAACTATGAGCTCTTTGTTTTCTCACGTTTATATATGTTTACTAATGTAATTGTTTGGCAGTTAAAATACCAGCGGCAACAAATTTGTATTAAATAAAAACAATTCACGTTTTCAAAGATTAAGTACACCACAAACCAATTTTCGTCAATTGTAGATATCTGTATTCTCTGGCGTAATTGTCAAAACTGACTATCGAAAAAAGGGTTAGAACTTGGTCACTTAAACAACGGTGTGTTTTAAAACGATGTTCAGTAACCACTCACATTTGTGATCATACCCAGAAACTCATTTAGCGGGGATGGAAATTGTTGTCAAGCGCAACCCATATACAAATTGGCTATATTGGCTCATTCAATTATACATTGTGGATTTTCTCAGGTAATTTTCAATTTTCCCCGTATATACACTGTATTTGCTGTCAACTACAATTACGTCTCCTCTTGTTATTAGTATCCACGCTTTGAAAGGTTTTTTAATACTGCCTAGGTTTTTGCGTAGAGAAATTTTGTTATACAAAACACTAATTATGCACCTTGCACGTACGAAGGGCTGGACAAATTTTGCTGTTAAAGAGAATTGTTGCCATAAAGAGACTTGTTATAGAGAGACTCCACTGTTTTCCTTGCCTTTGGTTTTTGTTCCAGTTCATAATATGTATACATTGCACGAAGCAATTTTCGTCGCTTATCTATCCATATTTGCATGTCCATTTTCAGAAAACCAAGCCAGACACAGACACAGCGTGATACATAACAAATTGTTTTGTGTATATTGGAAGGTCCAATTATCAACACTTGTGTGGTTGTCCCCCTTCACTTCATCTATCATTGCACTCCAACATTGCAACCAATATCAATGAAGGTTAGTATAAATAATTTGAAAAAAGTTTTGGCCCGTTTTGAAAAACTAGTGAAAACAACAATGAAACACGACTAACGCTTTAAAATGTTTTTGGCTGAGAACGCGTTTGAGACTGCCATTCTGACTTTTCAGACAGCAACTGTCTTAAAAATAGTTAGATATAATTACTCCAAAGATTTGACAGTGATGATGCATCCCAGACAATCCTGGTGCAAATTTTTGTGGGACGTGGGACTTCAAATAATTTAATTTGTCTTCTGACACTGCCATAAAATTTGACCTACATCATTTATTAGTGAAATCGATGTGAAACCAATCCAACGTGATTCAAGTTTGATTGCCTCCTACATGCTGCCCACGGGCTTGCACAACGGAATTGGACATATGAAGGCTATAGAAGCAAAAGGACCTAGGTCCACAGTACTAAATTTTACAGCAACAGGAAAAAACAATTTCAGATATAACTATGCGAAATTCAGAGAATCTTTTTTTCCTTAGGTGCTTGTATGGTTGAGTCTGTAAGCATTTTTTCCAAAATCTATGTCCCTTATTTTTCAAATTACGACGAATTTTAATCATGCAAAATGATGGACTTAACTCCTTTTACACCTGAAAAACTATCTTTTTGAGATTTCTTTAATAGAATCAAACCGAACTACAGTAACATGGCAACGTCTTGACCACATTCACTTGCCAGTATAATAATTTCCCTGTAAATCGCGTTCTACTATTTTTTTAAAATATTAAAAATTAAATATTGCTTCGAAATATTTTTTGGGCAAATCCTTATGGTAAAACAAATGTTAAATTTTAGTGACCACGAGCCCCCCCCCCCTTTTTAATTTTTTCAAATCTCTGCAAATTTATAGATTTTCATTTTCACGTGTAGATACGTAGTTTCAAGAGAAAAACGAGTGAGACGGCAAATACAGTCACCTCACAGTGAGGGAATTCCGTCTCCACAGACAAAATGTGAATCTAAGATATTTGAAAAAATGCAAAGGGGGACCCAATGGCTACTAAATTTTAACATGGGTTTTCCCATAAGGATTTGCCCGAAAAATGTTTTCGAGCAAAATTTTATTTTCAATATTTTTTGAAAATAGCAAAACGGGATTTACGATAAAATAATTATGATTGCCAGAGAAAATACTCAAGGCGCTACCATAATATTGAAGTTTTGTTTGATTAAATTTGCTGAATTTGATGGGATTGGACATAAGTCCTTTTGCTTCCGAATCAACGGTGGACATATGCATTTATCTAAGGTAGTGAATTGTATCAAAAAGTGATTTCCCTGGTTTCTGGATTCTTTCGCATTTAAGTGACTGTACTCAGATTAATTAAACGGAATATATAGGGATATGATTCCTGTGGTTTCAATTAAACTTATAAAACCAATCTAGGGGCTTGCCCCGGTATTTCATTGTTTCTCCGTTTTACAGTGTTTAATGGCCATGTTTTGCTGTACTGTCAATTGAACACTATAACAAACTGAAGCAGCATCTGAATTTTTTGCAAACACTTACATTCTACAGCCAAAATTTGATTCCTTCTGCAAACATTATTAAATGTTAAAGGAAACTGGAAGACTAGAAACGCTTGCTAAACAATTGATTAGATTTTTTGTTGAACGGGGCTGCTACTACTTATTTTGACTGCTTCCTGACCACCGTTTCTCTACCGCACTTTTTAACACTAAAAGATTGCTTTATCGCAATCAAAATTATTGCCAATCAGTGGGTTCCTTGGAAACGTTGTTAGAGAAAATTTTAATTGACAGACATTTGTAATACGATGACGTTGAAAACTAATCTATATTAAATCCATCACTTAAATAGTTGATTGCAAATACTCCCGTATTATCATCGATTTAAGATTCCTCCACAATCAAATCCGTCAAAATTCTTTTCCCGTACAACATCGTTGTCATTGATGTAAAGCAAAGTTAGGGCTCCCGAGAATACTTTTCACAATGTTAGAGCACGCAGATTTGCGCTGGAACTTCAAGGCCTTCCGGATTTTGAACAATTTGAACTTAATCCCGTTCATGGTGGAGGAAAGCACTGGTCGAATCAGTGTAGAAGTCAAATCTAACAGGCGAAACATTCGTTGGAAGTTTCAGATGGTTTTTCTTGTCTTCCTACCTTTTCCATATCGACTGTGGAGAACGATTTATTCCATTTTGCACTTCCAGAAGCCAGACTTAGCCACAAATTGTTTTTTGTACGTTGATGTACTCATGATAATGATGGTGATTTGGGGGACGTGGCGGATGAAGAATCAACAACAGGATGTGGCGGCCTTTCTAACGGAGATCAATTCAAATATAGGACGTCGCCCGAGAAATGCATGTATGCTTTTTTAAACTAAAACTTACCGGAAATCTGTCTTTTGACGTGTGGCAACTAGTGCTCGTACGTTTGTTTTCGTTGTATTGCCAATAAGAGTACAAGCGCTTTATAGGTGCTAAGCAGCTGGCAACAAACGTTAATAAGTGTTTCAACAAATCCTATTCGGAATTGGACTCTCGCTATTACAACCCTGAAGGGAGGGCCAAAAATGGTTGTTATATGGAAAGTTGTTACACAAAAAGCTAAATACGTATAATTACTATATACATAGATACAAAGGGCTGAGAAATAAAGTTGTTATAAGGAGAGTTTTTTTTGTAAGGAGAGTTATAGAGAGTCCACTGTACATGTTTTTTTTTACAAACTAATACATTTGCTTGTTTTCAAATTTTTATTTCTCGATAAATACCTATTACAGTTGTCAATATTTGTGCACTTGTACAAGTGTTGGCATGCGTACATTTTACAAATAGCTTTGACGATGTTTGCTAAACGAACAAAGATTGAACCCATGCATTATTTCCGGTACAATTGCAAATTTTAAAAGGGCGTATATTTTGGTAGTAAATAATTTTTACTCGGATTAGTGATAGCTATTGATTTAATGTTTTTTTTTGCTGTTTAGTTGGATCGGTCTATAAACGTCTATCCTCACACTCTGCTACCGAACTCGCCCTAATTTGCTTGGCACCATCACTTGGCATGGTATTTCTGACATGTTACGCTCTCTTTGCTTTCATCCTGCCAACACATTTTAGTTTCTATGCATCCATCCCGCTGAAGTATCAAAATTGGGCGTCGGCAATTGCAGGATGGCTCCTTGAGGTAACCATCATCACTCAGCAATTAGTGTTCTTCTTCATTTTCTTGTATGGTATTCTCATCTTAATTCCGTACCTTACGTCAAAGGATCTTGTTCATAAGACCAAAGATGAGTAAGTGACAGTTATTGATGCGAATAAACACTTCCCCAAATTATTGTTGGAATTTTATTGTGGGAATGCATGTCCTTTTATTTTATGTTAAAGGGTCATTTTCAAGCGAAAATATTCCTTTGCCGTACTCATCGAGAAATCACTGCGGAAGGTCGTCCAAACGGAGATTGAGATCCGAGTATTCAATCTGCTCTTCTCCGAGCTGATGTACGCGTTGAAAATGGTTGTTCTCGTGGGAACGATTGCCCCCATATTCGGCGGGATTCACTTCCCCTCCATCGAAGGCTGTTTCCTGTTGGTCATAGGACTCATGGGGCTCGTGATATACATTTTCCTCTTTGGATTTCTCTTCCAAATCCCTCAATACGTGAGTCAGAACGTGGAGGCAGCAAAATTTGTAGTGGACATATTGACGATGAGAGGGAAGATTCTGGAGCATCGAATGCTCAGCAAACGGCTGGAAGCAGTCGGGAATTGCGGGATCAAATCCGGTAACTTTGGCTATTTTGGAAGGGACACAGTGTTGGTTTTTGCCGGATTCGTTATTATCCAAGTTGCTAATTTACTAATTACATTCAAGTAAAATTTGATTAGTCTTACAAGCTATGCCTGTGCGCATTACAAGCTATACAAGCTGTGAGTATTCACGCTACTTACCTCCAGTGTAATTATGTTTGTTGTATACCAATTCCCACTTGTAAATGGTATTATGTATACCAATCACAAAATCATTTGGGGTAATATCAAATGCCTGAACATTGGAGTCTCTATATAACAACCCTGAAAGGCAGGCCGAAAAATATTGTTACAGGGAAAAGTTGTTATATAGAACATTAAATATGCACGTCACATGAACGAAGGGCTGGAGAAATAAAGTTGTTACAGAGAAATGTTGTTATAAAGAGAGCTGTTATAGAGACTCCACTGTATACATATATAGGTAAAATTAAATTAGTCGATGTTTCATGGACACTACCTATAGCTATTATATCTATAGGCGAGAACTTACTACGGTGTATAATAAATCAAGCGGATAGTACACCCGTACAGCAGCGGTTTAGGATTATGCCCATAATAACTCAAGGCGCCGATACGAAAATCGTTACCACTAAACGTAAGCCTTGTACAAGTTGGCGTCATTATCTCATTTAATAATACGTGCTGGATTTTATGAGGTATAAATTTTAATTTGCCCGTATTTACGCCATATTTGCTGGTAGCCCCTATTATGGCTCCTCTGCATATGAATATCCACGATTTAGAAGAGTTTTTGTAATTTTGCCTATAGGTGAGTGGCGCACTTGTTTTAATTGCATATATGTATTTTTTATGTTTGAGAATACAAAATAGCCTAAACATACGAAATTCGCCCACTATAAGTTGCCATGTGGCAAAACGCAGAAAACGTACATGAATTTCGTTTCTGGATCCAATATCTTTCACGAGCATTAATTAACTCGATTAATTTCGTAGCGATTCAGATGCCAAACACAACGAGGTGTAATTAGTCCCGGAGTAATTGGTTATTGTTGGATTTTGTTTCCAATTCGTAATATGTGTATACATCCTACGAAGCATTTTTCGTCACTTAACCATCCATATTTTCGAGTCGATTTTCAGTGGTTGACATTCAAACATCCTAGAATCCAATTCGTATGCACATATGCACTGGAAAAGATGAATATCAACACAAGAACACTTGTGCGGTTGTCCCTCTTCATACCGGCTATATAATTGGACTATAACATTCAACATTCAAACAAACATCAATGACTGTCAGTAAAAACAATTTAAAAAAATAAATATATGTGTAGGATATGATTCCTGTGGTTGCAATTAAACTACGAAAACCAGAGATGGGGGACTAAATGGTCTTTAGATTATGTTTGGGATTAAAGATTAAATGGGACAAAATGAATGATTAATATGTACGGATTAATTTAAATTTTCTCGGGATTGATTAATATGGATTAGATTAAATTAATACTGGTCCGGATTAGATTAACTGGGATTAATTAATCGGATTAAATTTCAGATTGGATTAATCAGATTTAAAACTATTTCCCAAGGTATCGTTTTTCAAACTTTGTTTAGAGCATTTTGATGCTAACAAAGAATTGTAAAACAAAATTACGAGTCTCTGTCATCAACAAATATATTTATACACATGCAAAGATGCAATTATTGATATATTATACACCAAAACTGCTAAATTAGTACACACATTAACTAAAACTAGAATTATTTACCCAAATAATAACAGTTACTTTGTGTATCTGTAATTTCGGATACAATTTATCTATTAATTACTGTGAAACTAACGGATGACAATTGATAATGTTATTTTGCCATTTCCGGCACTAGAAATGTGTTGACATATTCAAAATCAATGGGAATTTTAAACTTAAGTTGACAATTTTTCAAAAGTACAGGCAGTTAGTAACTTTTAGTTTACGTTAGTTGGTCAAATGTGTCAAATGTTGAAAAAAATGTCAGTTAGCAGTACAGTCGACTATATCTCTATAACAGTCCCCTGTATAACAGTACTCTCGTTATAACAGCAGCAAATAATGCTCCCCTCGAAAACTTTCTCCATTTATTAGCATAGAAATGTCTGTTCTCTATAACAGTTTTTCGCTATAACAAGCGAAATTTGATGCTTTGTAGGGTGCTGTTATAGCGAGAGTCGACTGTATTAATTTTGAGGGATAAATTAATCCAATCCCGAATTTAATCCGATTAATTTTTTCTGTAAGATGGCTTGGATTGTCACCGGATTAAATTGAAAATATTTTAATCTGGATTGATTGTTGGGATTGGATTGAATTAGCTGTAACAGCTGGATTAGTGGATTGGGATTAATAATCCCTAATCCTGATTAAAAGATTGTTAATCTCTGGTCAGTAAAGTGTTAAAATGGGTAAAAGTTGAAGTCAGCGATATGGAGCTTTCTTTATTTACTTATGATTAACCTAATTATTAGTTTTAATGCATAAGTGTGATGATTAGGAATCCTAATTATTTATAATAATCCCTAATCCAGATTAACAGATTGGATTTTTAATCCGGGATTCCCCCATCTCTGACGAAAACCAATCTAGGGGCTTCCGTCGGTATTTAATTGCTTTTCAGTTTTTTGTTTACTATCCGTGTTTCGCTGTCATTTCAACACCGTACAAACACTGAAGCAGCTCCTGAATTTTTTGCAACCACTTACATTCTATATCCATCCGTGCAACCAAAATTTTATTCCTTCCCCAAGCATCATTTAATGTTTAAGGAAACGGGAAGATCTATAGCTAAACAAAATTAATTAGATTTTTTGTAAAGCTGGTCTGCTCCTCTTAAATTATTTTGACTGTTTCCGGTATCAGCATTTCTCTACTTCATTTTCTACAAGCTGTTAGCGTCAAAGACTATTACATTTTGCTTGCGTATTGAATGCCAGATCGCAATCCAAATTACTGCAAGCAAGTTTTCGAAACCTAGTTTTAACACAAATTTTAATTCGGAGACATTTATCCAAATTAAATACCATTTAAATACGTGCTTGCAAATATTTCCATACAACCACCGAGTTAAAATTCCTTCAAAATCAAATCCTTGAGAATTGTTTTCCTGTACAACATCGATGTCGTAGGAGTTAATTTACAAAGTAAGTTTACCGAAAAATTTTTATCAACATGATAGAGCACAAGGATTTGCGCTGGAACTTCATGCGCTGGTCTTCCGGATATTGAACCATTTGAACTTAATCCCGTTCATGGTGGAGGAAAGCACGGGTCAATTCAGCGTTGAAATTAAATCCTGTAAGCGAAACGTTGGACCCAAATTGTGGACAACAATGGCATAATGGAGAGACAAGGGAAAATCCTGCAACGCGGAATATCTGACATGCAAAAAGGCACCAAGCCCGTGTGCATCCGAAATTTTTCATCCCTCCTAAATTTTTTGGCACAGTCTGCTCCCGGGAAATTTCACACCAAATTAGTCCTTCCCACATTTGTAAAAGATACTTCCGAATTAACGAGTTTCGTCCGAAATATGAGGGAAGATATTTCGGACATCGTTTCCGTATTCCACCTCGAATTTCGGGAGCCGTTATTAGTGCGATCAACCGCGATTAATTTTGTGTCGGGAATGGACCCACAATTTCACCATTGGGGCACACGCAACATGAAACGGTTGGTAACGCCCGGAATCTATTGGCTGTGGACGAAATGGTACAGCATACGTTTTCACGGGGAGTTTAGACCGCCACGTGGTTTGGAATATGACAGTGAAACGATTTTCCATGCAATGGGCACCGAGCGAGAAAAAAGAGAGAGAGGGCGAGACAAGAGAATGAGACAAGATAGAGAGAATGAGTGCGAAGAATGGGAGAGGCATAGAGAGACGAAAAGGAGAGAAACAGTGAGAAAAAGTGAAGAGACGAGGTAAAACGCCATGTGCATGTGGCTATAGGCGCATGTATACGGGGAACTGGGTGTAGCCTGGAGCCGTCGAAACGGAAAATGGAAGT
>JAQGBT010001338.1:0-33265 GCA_034698585.1 Disparrhopalites patrizii | reverse complement strand
TCTCTCTCTCTCCATCTCTCTCTCTCTCTTTCTCTCTCCATCTCTCTGTCTCCATACACCTCTCTCTTCCTCCCTGCGAGTGACGCTCTCCCCGCTCCATACAGGCATTAAGGGTTGTTTAGACAAGGGTGGGGCCCTCTCGAATAATACCGTCTCTCTCTCTTCCCTTCCTCGCTTCACTCTCTCGGTTACTCACTCATGTATTTGGTGGAAATGATGCAATGCAATGGGTATATATGTGGCTTGGTTTATAAAATATATTTTTTTTATATTACATAGAAAGTCTCTCCGTCTCTCCTGTTCCAAAACCATCCAATCCATCCTCTCCAAAAAGCTTCCCCTTTCTTCCTTCCCCCATCCACTCCGTTTTTTTTTCTTCCCCTTCGGCTTCTTCCATCCAATGGTAGCCTCCTGGATGTTGTCCCTTCGATTCCCATTATAATCTCTCTCTCTCTCTTGACATCTCTCCGTTGCATGAGGGAAGCCAGGATGTCATATGCTGAACAACTACTACACACAAGGGCTTTCTACCCTATAGCGTAAATCCTCTTTCCCACCCCTAATGCCACACTCCGCGTCTCGTCTCTCTCTCTCTCTCTCTCTCTCTCTCTTTATGTCACTCCCTCTCTCTAGATTTTTTTTTACTCCTTTCATCCCCTTCTTTCCCTGCCTTTCCATGGCAGATTTGCCTTCATGGGAAATTGTATGCTGTTATGCTGTATGTCTCCTTCCCAGTATCTTGGTGTATTGCTTTCCCCTATTCCCTTTCCCGTCTCTTTCTTTTTTTCACATTTTCTTTCTCTCTTTGCTTTAGCATTCTCTTCCCAGACTTTCTCCCCCCACCCCGTTTTTGAGTCATCTCGAATTATCGATTTCTCTCCACCATTCCTTGTCTGGTCGATCTCTCTCTTCTTTAAGCCTCTCTCTCTCTCCTCACCTTTTTTTGTTACTCATCGGGTTTCCCCGTGTCTCTCTCTTTCTCTCTCCTCGTTATTACGCTCTCTCTTGCTCCCTTCCTCTCTCTTTTTCTCTCTCATCCCTTGATTCCTCTCTCTCTCGCTCCCTTTTTCTCTGCCTTTTATTGCTCCCTTTCTCACTCTCCGTCTCTTTATAGGACTATCTCTCGCTTTTTCTTGCTCCCTTCCTTTCTCCGAATCTCTATCTCGGTTTCTGCAACTTCATCTTTCTCCTTGTCTCTCTATCTTTCGCTCTTCCACCTCTTGCTCTCCAACTGTGCCTGTCTCTCATGCTTTCTCTCACGTTTCTCTCTCTCCCACTATTTCTGTCTCTCTCTTCCCCCATTTCTGTCGCTCGCACTATTTCTCTCTCTCACTCTCGCATTTTCTCTCTCTCTCTCGCATTTTTTCTCTCTCTCTCGCCATTTTCTCCCTCTCTCGCATTTTCTCCCTCTCTCGCATTTTCTCTCTCTCTCTCTCTCGCATTTTCTCTCTCTCTCTCTCTCGCATTTTCTCTCTCTCTCTCTCTCTCTCGCATTTTCTCTCTCTCTCTCTCTCTTTTCTCTCGCATTCACATTCTCTCTTCACTTCTCGCACTGTCTCTCTCGGCCTGTTCTCAATTTTCATGTGTATACGTTCCCAATGCTCTTTCTCTCATTAATTCTTTCTATTCTTTGTCTCTCTCTCTCTCTCTCTCACTCTCTCTCACTCTCTCTCACATTCTATCTCGCTTCCCTTGCTCCATGTAATATGAAGAAAACCGTTATGTCTCCGTCCCTTCAAACGTATAGACACACACATTCCCCTTATGTCTCGCTCTCTCTCACCCTATAAGTTATCCCTATAAGCCCTTGAATAGGTATATTACTCAACCTTTTCAATAATAATATCCAGCTGGAGAGAGCGAGAGCGAGAGAGAGAGAGAGCGAGAGAAAGAGAGAGAGACAGAGAGCGAGAAAAGAACGCGAAGAAGGGTGCGAGTGCCTAGCGACGGCCCGAACTGTCATTCCCATTCAACATTCGTTTGGAGTCGGACCAGGAGGAAGCTTCATCTTTTCGCTCCCTCCTCCCTTGTTTTTTTTTTTATTTCACACCTCTTTACACATATATATAGCTCCTTTCTCCGTCGTTACGTTTTCTCGGAAGAAATTAACTAGTCTCAAACGTTTTTTAACCACTCTTGTGTTCCAATATTTCGTTTTTTCCAGTTTATTTTTGATTTCGGATATTCTTAGAACGTTTTCCCAGAAGAAACGAAACGTTTGTGTGTCCTGGCCAGGTGTTCCTGGAGGAGAGAATCTCTTCGTCCTACGAGGATGAGCGTTATCCTGGAGGTAAGCTTTTCTAATATCCCTTTTTTGGAGAAAAATCTTTCTACACTTGTCTCATATTTCTCGTAATCCGCTCCTATTATTAGAAATGCATAAGAACATGGAGTTGCATTCTGAAAGTAGTTTTTCCAGGAATTTTTTTCCACCCTTTGTATAAGTATATTTTTCAAGGCCTTGAAAAGAGCTTGGATGCATATAAGTATAGAATCTCTGAGTACGGGTGGCTCCCGGACTCAGATTCATATGTATATACATGTATTTTAATCCCAAGAATTTCATATATCTACGGCACATTCTACGCACCTATTTTGTCCTTTCTGATAACTCATAAAAAATTCCCGTCTGTCTGTAATATTCATATATTCAAAGATCTCGTTATCTGTCCTTTTATACAATCTCTCATACGGATAAATGTCATAACCCGGGTATTACGCTATGGCATAATATTCCCCAAAAGCCAACGCTCTCCTTTTCCAGTTGGGGAGTTGTGGAAAACCTTTCGGAATATTTATTCTCATAATCGGATTTCCTTGCGGGGTTAAAGCCAGCCAAATCGGGAGGGAAATAATGCCTATGGAAAAAGGGACGCCAAAGGCGGACTCCAGGGGGAAGTTAGGAGGGCTTGGATCCCCGGGCATTATTCATATGATGCCTTGGAAAATGCTAGCCTTTTTATTGCAGTCAAATTTAATTTTTTTTTAAACCAATAAAACATTACTATAAATTTCACAACGGAATTTTCTAAATTCAAAAAAATGGTCCAAAATTCATTTTCAAAAATCCTTGAAAATGAGAAAAACCACGGTAAATCTGTATAATAATAATGCTAAATGCTAGAAACTTACATAATACATCTAGAAAACCAGGGAAAATGGAAAAAATCTGAGAAAATCCTTCGGAAATAAAAAAATCAGGGGAAAGGATACAATAATGGGTGTAAAATCAGAGAGGAAAACAAGGGAAGCCGTCTCAAAATCGGGACAATCCGCCAAAAAAATATGGAAAATCAGATGAAATATCTAGAAAACCAGTCAGAAATCTTAGAAAACTAATAGGAAAATCTAGAAATTCAGTCAGAAAACTAAGAAAATCGGCCAGAAAACCCTGAAAATTAGTCAGAAAACCAAGCCAATCAGTCCGAGAACAAAGAGAACTACTAGGAAAACCTTGAAAATTGGTCCGAAAACAAAGAAACCCACTAGGAAAACCATGAAAATTGGTCCGAAAAGCAGAGAAAACCATGAAAATCAGCCCCAAAGGAAAACACCTAAAAAACTAAATCCGGGGGAAACCTTGGAAAAATCAGTATGAACCCCCAAACATATCCAAACCTATAAAATCGGGTGAAAATCATCGAAAAAACCCGAGAAAATCCGTTAGAAAACAAGTCCCGACAGGATAGAAAGAGCCCTGGAAAAGCCAGACAATGAGAGACCAAAAAAAGAAAATGGATACTCTTTCCAGGGTTGGGGCAGTCATATACAAAGGTCCCACGTATAAGCCCTATACAATTTACCCCCCTATACAAGATTTTCCAATAGAAGCGAGAGACGGAGACTGGAGAAAAAAAAAGGAACAAAAAAAAAAAATTGGGAAAAAAGGGACAGAGAAGCTTTTCCAGGGCTTCACAAAATACATTTTCCAAAGGGATTTTTTCTCGAGCCTGGGAAATATGTATGATGGTGAGAATGGTCGGGGGATGAGTCATGGAGAGTCTCGCTCTCTCTCTCTCTCTCTTCTCTCTTTGAGCAGAAGCAGCAGCCGGAGTCTTCATCATCATCGTCTCTTTGTTTGCGTCTCTCTCTCTCTCTCTCTCTCTCTCTCTCTCTCTCTCCAACTGCTCTCTGGCTCCTTTTCCATGGGCTCTCTTCTGCTCCGTCGTACTTCATGGCTTTGCTTTTCAGAGGGGATGGAAATAAAGAAAGGAGCAGAAAAAAAAACGCTTTTTCCCGTTGGTCTGTCAGACCTTATGGGGTGGCTCTTCCTCCTATCAAAAATACGCTTGGCGCGCCAGGCATCTATCCTTCTCTTTCCCACTCTCTCTCTGTCCCTCTTGCTTTGAGGGAAAAAGAACGCTATATAGGCAGCCATCCGGCTTCCCTTTTTTTCAGTGATTATTACAAAGGGCTAGGCAGTAGTGAGTAAAGCGGAGAGAAAAAGGGAGGGAAACACACATATCTATTTAGTGTATAAACGTATAAAGAGCGAGTAACTGGAAAAAGTGAAATGTAACATACTCACGCACATTTTTTTGTGTTCAAGCTAGGGGAAATATTACATCCTTTTTTTTTTTTTACTGTGTTATATATAGGTACATATATATGGATTCATTAACATTATATATTATTACGGGAGTGATATCTTCGACATACACCCACTTTTTAAGAGGGAAAGGAAACCCCGCTTTTTCCTTCTTCTTTGTCCTTTTTTTTTTTTTTTATTATATTTCTACAGAGATAGGATTTTGTTTGACTTTTTTAGTGTGGGCCCTGTATTCTTCAGCAAGGGGATTCTCGACAGTGTGGTTTAAAGGCTAAGGCGGTGGAGAGTGATAGTTCTTTGGAGGCTTCAGATTTTCATCCAAACATTTTCGGATTGTTTTCATGGGAATCGGAATTTTCGGGGGGTGAGAATTGACTTGTATTTTTTTTAGAACTTTACAATTTTATATTAAGTAGTTTTTGGATTATTAATTAGGGTATACTAGGTGTATTTTATATGGTTACTTTTTTTTATTTGCTTGACATGAAATTAGGGGTTTTGAGGTTTTGACAGATTTTTTTTTGATAGATCCCGATTGTTTTAGTAATTCTCTTCCATGTTGCTTAGTTGTAATGATAATAAGTTAAATATAGGATCATTTCAGTATGCAGTTGAAAAACAAACTTAATTTAAATGTATGCGCTAGGATGGGATACTCAAATTACGTTTGTTAAAAGTTGTGCGGACAGGCATATAGTGAATAATTATCCTCGTTAGTAGAAAATTTTTAGTTTTTTTTTTTTTTTATATACCTACTCGTAAGAAGGGGACGCGGTTCAATTTGTCGTATATTCGAAGCGCGGGTAAGAGTTTGTTATGTGTATTGTGTATGTAGAATGGACATATTCCATAGAGATTTTAGGACTTGAAATAAAAGGGTTGAATGAAAAAAGCCGGACTTGGACGACTCGTAAAATGCAGGAGCGGGATTTCAGAGCTGAGTACGGGAATATATATATATGTGTATACATACATACGTGCATGCTGTAGTACTAAGCCTGCAGCAACTAGCAAGAGCAAGGTTATCGTAACTTTTGCCGCGTTTTTTCTCCAATACGTTTTAATACAGTATAGGTATGCCGTATATTATCAGTACTAGTTGAATACTCAGTTTTAACAAAGGCAGCGGGACAAGGAGCATATTTTGGTGGCCTTTTTTGATATAATTCTTTATTTAATTTTTTATCAGTGTGAGTACGACCACATTGTGATAGTACGGCATTTGGATGCGTGCATGGTAGCATTCACATAGCAGACATCCAAAATACGTTTGTCTATTATGCAAAAATTTCATAAGGCAGAACGGCATTCGTACTAATAATGAAGAGTCGGCAGTTCCATACTATACGTTTGTAGAGGGGTTGTAGCTACATGGTTTCTAGAAAAAAAATTGGAGGTATTCGTACAAAGGATGTGCAGGCTGTCGAGAAGGAGGAAAGGAAGACGCGTAGTGATGTGTAAGAAGAGACTGTATAGTGGTGATAATTTATAGTTAAATATAGAAAATACTTGTGTGTTTTCAGTATCTCAACACATGATACGCGATCATTGGCTGAAAGAGGTGATTGAGCAAAGTACAAGGTGCTCGCGGTCTTCATGGAATTTATTGAAGAATGGTTCATCGAACAGACCTTGGGCGAGGGTGCTTTTGGAGAGTAAGTTCATATTAAATTTCCTTTGCTTGACTTATATTTCAGTTGAAATGTGTGTGGCGACATTTTTTTTTCTTGCTGCACGTACGCATGTTTTGCCAGAGCTCCACAGTAGAAATATTGTTAAGCGATCCATAATTAATAACGGCTGATTGTTTCGCGTTAAAGGGTAAAGCTCCTTGTGAACAAGAAGACCAAGGATGAGGTAGCTTTAAAGATCATCAATTTGCAGCAGCATCCGGATGCGGCGGACACGGTTCGGAAAGAAGTGCAGATCCATAAAATTTTGGACCATGAAAGTATCATCCGATTTTATGGAAGCCGGAAGGAGGGTCCTATGGAGTACCTCTTCTTGGAGTATGCTTCGGGGGGAGAACTTTTTGATCGCATCGGTGAGTATTCCAATTTTAAACTTCCTTTTTTCTACCCTTTTAATTAAAACTATGTCGTGATCCTGTATCACGCAAGGAAATAGAAAGGATTCCGAGTGTACCAAACATCATTTCAGGTACATCCGCATAGTTTTTTTTGCGTTGGCACTGGTTGGTGGTATAAGCCTTGTGAAGGCTTTGTATACATAATTACTCGTGTGTCTGCTGTTTTGTCGGGGCAGGTGTGCGTCTTGTGGCATCTGGGAATAAAGCATTAAAAAAATAAGCGCTTTTCTGAATGCCACAGTTGTTTGGATACTTTGTACTGATCATTTCTTCATATAAAACTGCTTATGATAATAATCGAATGAAAGTCATGAAAAATGGGCCGTTTGTATGACTCACGTTATGTAGACACGTAGTTCAAAGCACATGATTACTCATCAGTGTACCCACATTTTCTGTTTCTACGGGCTTTCTGAGTATACTGAGTAATTCTTCATTTTTTGCAATATTCTCATTTTATTACAGAACCGGACTTCGGCATGGATGTGAACAAAGCTCAGAGCTACTTTCGGCAGCTGATAAACGGAGTGGACTACCTTCACAAATTGGGCATCGCACATAGGGACCTGAAGCCTGAGAATATCCTTCTAGATGGTACAGACAGAGTAAAAATATCTGATTTTGGATTTGCAACAGTATTTCGAATACGAGGAATAGAAAGGCAGTTAGATAAGCGTTGTGGAACCCTTCCTTACGTGGCACCTGAAGTTCTTAAGGGCAATTATAAAGCGTCGCCTGCAGACATTTGGTCTTGTGGGATTATCCTAGTCACACTTTTAGCTGGTGGTACGTTTATAGACTTATTTCTGTTATTTTCCATTTTGTTCCCTATAGTATTTGGTCTCAAAAATATTTTATTTTGTAGAACTACCTTGGGACAAGCCTGCGGTAGATTGTCATGAATTTTTGAAGTGGAAAACGGGGGACACATGTTCGTTACCGTGGAACAAGTTGGACATTAAAGCTTTAAGTTTTGTCAAAAGACTACTCTGCCCAAGCCCTTCTCGAAGAATTAGTATGGACCAAATCCAGGCCCATCCATGGTTACACAAACGAGCTACTGGATGTAAGTTGAACAAGTTTCGCAGAATCCACACGCACTTAAAATGTGTGGCGCGTAGTAGAAGCACTAGCAGCAGCACTTCCTCTGAATTGCACGTTGACGAGGATGCGGTGCCGTATTAATCTCATGTTTGCAAAATTGCGTGTAAACCCGTAATTTTTCAAATAACGCTGACACATCTACAGGTAAAAAAAATTAAGTCTTAGGATTTTTTCACATTTTGTAGTTGATTTAGATAACTAAATCATTTCAGTTATGGTGAACAGTCAGCTGTGATGTATTGTAAGTAATAAAAAGCAACAGTTTTTATGCTATTGTGGTGTAGTGAAAGTTTTGTTATGTGTGTAGTATAGATAACATATAAGTTACTGTTTTGACGAAAACGATTCAGCAGCTAGACAAGATGTCAGTGAAGCGTGAAAGGAAACGGGTGTGGTCGTTGTCAGGTACTTCTGTGACTCAGATTGGATTTGAATCATCTGGGTTATGTTGTACCTGGCATTGCCCTACACCTTCAACAACACCATCTTCGCCTAGAAACTGGAAAAGGGTCCCTCTCTTACAACGGATTTAAATTTTTACATTAACTTTAAGGCGATTTTTTTAATAATTAGTTTTACCTAGATTGTTGGCTATTTACAGTTACTGTGTACCAAAATAGAGTTTGCATCCCTTGCGTGTTTTTTAAAATGTTGTAGGAATAATTGCAACTTTGATTGAGTTGTTTTCACCATATGTGATTGGCTTGTAGAATGAGTGACAAGTAGTGATTAATAAGTCTGTATCTTATAAATTGAAGACCTGGCTCGACAGTTAACTCACAGTACAGTGATTGTTTGTAAAAAGCTACAGCGCTTGGATCCTTTGTTGCTTGATTCTTGCGTTGTCTTTGGTGAATTAGCTGTACGAGCAGGGTAAGATCTCGTCAGCTATCTACCAAAGGCACCGCGGTATCACTTAACTCCTATTTTGTTGATGTTGCTCGTGGTCCGTTTTGTTTTTGTGTGGACTAAACCTAATGATATTTACCGAAAAATTTACTGTTGCTAGCACATTTGGCGCGTAATACTTAATCCATATGCACTTTGCACATTAGTTCGTATGTAAATTATTTAACAATCCATTTATTTTATTGCTTACAGTGGGAATAAAAGGAGGATGTGGTACTCAGCTGGCCAAAAGAATTGCTTCCGGCTTGTATTTGTCTGAGCGGGAAGAAGATAATTCAATCGTTCAAATTTGTTTGTCGCAACCGGAAGCAAGGATAGGTGAGGATATACAACAATTTTTATAATACCTACGTTACCTGTACGAGCAGTTTGTGGGTTCCAGTTACGAGCCTGGTTTTATTTATATTGCAGTTGACAGCAGCGACGTAGTGAATCAAGACTTAAAGCTTGATCAGTCGTCTAATGATCAGGATCATCACAGAAGGAATCCCATATTCAGCTTCTCGCAGCCAGCGGCTCGAGTAGTGGATGACTATTACCTGGGATCGCAGTTAGGCTCAAACCCTAACACTCAGAGTCCACCAATCTCCAGATGGGTAAAACGCTTGACCAGATTCTGCGTAACGACGAGCATAGAAGCAACTACGAGGGCTCTGAAAGACACTATGGATGATTTTGGATTTCAGTGGAAACTCACGAATACTCAAGGGCCTTGTGTAAGTATACCTGTCTTGTTTTCTGCTAGTCATTGTTATGGCTTAACAGAATACATTCAGTAGCTATTCCAAGTGCATCATTTCCATGTTGTTTTACTGCAGATGACTATATCGACTGTTGACAAACGGAAGAATCTCCTAGTGTACAAAGCACACATAATAGAAATGGGTAACCGAATGGTGTTGATGGATTTCCGATTATCTCGCGGCGATGGATTAGAATTTAAAAGAAGCTTTGTCCGTGTACGAGAAGCACTCACTAAAATCGAATGGAAAGGGCCAATGACCTGGGTTGTCTGATAGACTTTAAATCAACTGCCGTAGTAGCTTTGTTTACCATATAGACGATATAAACAGATATTCGCAAAACTAAAAAATCATCTTATTTATTTTTAACATGATTTGTAAACACTTCGTATTGTGTATGTATGTTTTGTCTAATATAATTTAGTCACAATGTTGTTGCTTCACATGCAACCTCAACTTCTTAGTTTCAAAACTCTTTTTTTATAGACTCATTTCTTTGAATTCAATTAGGACTTATTCTACAGCCATTTTTAATTTGGACCTATATGTAATATTTATTGAGATGTTTTGAGAAAACAAAAAAGCGTGTAGACGGGTAGAAATAGAGTTTTTGTATTGTAATACCATTTACCTCTCATTGATCTATTCATGTATTGTAACATAATTATTACAAACGTGGAAACGTACAGATGTCGAAGACTGACTTCAATCGTGTAAAGTACCTTATTAAAAGTAATCGCTATACAATTATTAAAGTACCTTGATGGTGCTTGAACAAACAGAGTAAGAGAAAGCTTAAATCATTTTTATATGTAAGAAATGTTTTCTAATGGACTTTGGTAATGATATAAAAACAGATTTTCTAGTGAAATGTCGAATGAAAAAGTAAAGCATGAACGCTTTAAAAGGTTGAGATTTTTATTATATTCTATATAATAACAATAATAGTTTTTATAATATGGAAGAGAGTATGTAATTTTATACATAAAAAACGTTTCGAATAATTTGTCCACGTGTTTGTACGAAAAGAGATATTTGTATTATATTGTAATTTTTTGATAACTGTACTGTAAACTAATTTGTGAGATAAACTATTAACAAATTCGCTCTTTGTTTAAACAAGCTAAAGAATTTTCAAAAGCTTTTTTTTCCAATTTTTTCTGAAGTTTATAAATGTTTTTATAAACGTGTGATCATTGATAAAAGATCAACTTCTGATTTTTTTGGATAAAGCGTATCAAAGAAATAATTTACCTGATTCGGAAAAAATAAATCAAACGCATTTTCGTTTCAAATGGAAAGAAATTTAAATGCCCAAGTATTGCATCTTATTTGCATCCTTCATAACTTCGCATTTTGGACACTACATATCCGCGAATGTAACCGGCGGTAATTTTATAATTGTGCTCCGTCAGTTCCGTCTATGCAAAATGTAAAGGAAGTTTGAAGTTGCTGAGGAATTGAACGCATGATTTGAAAATTTCTTCGAAATTGGTTGAAAATTTTGGATTTCTGTCATCAAAGTGGATTTTGAATTTGAAGATCAGCCCGAGAAGCATGAAGGCTTCGAAGACGTACCATTTGATCACTTCCTCATTGGATTATTCGCTTTCTTCATTTTTATTGCGTTCGTCTGATTTTTTTCAATCTCTTTTTATAAGCTTTTCATTATTTTAATCTATTAATGAATTATTTAAAATCTAAAATACTACTAGAAAACAATCGGACGTGCATTTAAAAGTTATTTGAGGGCCTATTTCACCCGTTCACTAAGGTCACATATGATTACATGACATAACTTGCAGACCCGCATTAAAGCCATTCTTCATTGTTAATCCTTAAAATATGTGATCACTTTTCGAAAATATGTTGATTTTAATGCTCAAATAAGTTTCCTGTGTAAAGATTTTTGCTGAAGGTGTAACAGAAAAACAGTAAAATCATTGAGGTTTGTTTTGTACGTGCAGGTGCTGCTACTGGATTTTATTGTGCTTTGAGAAATTCATGGGGGGCACTTGGATGGACCGATCGGATCGGGGATTCCACGGGGTCACTATGTATGGCATTCACACCGGCCAAAACCGCAACGGAGATGTCATTCCGCACCATATTCACGCGGAGAATTATTATGCGGACATGGATTCTGCCATTTCTATGGTCGTTTTTTGAACAGAAAGAGAAAAGGCAAAGTTGGTTCGAAATTATACCTATACCTGATGAATGTCTTCACCATGTGAAGTAGTCAAAATTGGAGCCATTTGGACATTATACTCACTGAAAACGCGATCGCTGCACAAAAACTAATTCATCATGTATTTGCTTGATTATTTTATAAAGCTCATTTGGACGAAACGAATTATAACTTTCTATATTTTGAACCAACACATTTTGAGTAGCAAAATCAGTCTTGGAGGCTCGTTTGGAAGCAAAAACCGAAACCTCTATTTTAAATTCTTCCATTCTTTTAAAGACGTTTTGATTGTAATTTTGCCATAAGTTTAATGTAATACGTCTACCAGTTAACTGGTACTTGGTTAATAAATAATGTTCTTAGGAGGCTTTTATTTTCTATAGGATCAAATGTGAATGTTTTAGAATGCCGAATCATAGCAAATAAAAACCGAAAGTTTTAGTTCATCTATAGCTTAAGAAACACGTTCTGATTATTATTTATAAAACAAGGACATTATTTATGAGATCAGGAATCAGGATAACCTCACAGAATAGGCTTTTTGAAACGCACACCTTGTTTCTTGCTAAAAATAATTTTCCACGAATAGAAGCCCAGGAAGAAGGCGTTAACAAGGATGTTGGCCAAGAAGGCCGAGACTAGATTGGGTATAGGCCATTTCTGCCACGGCCGGTCCCAATCCAGCGGTATGACAATCGCCCCAATCCAGGCACCAAATGTAACGGCTAGAAAACGAGTTTTGGCCGCTGTCAAAGACAAGTTGTCGTACTTCCAAAAACTGCAATTCAAAACAGCATTGATATCCATAATCCGAAATCGTTCTGTATTCAAAAACTAAACGAATCTATTTCAGTAAACGTTGGCTCAAACAATTATTAGTTTCCCTCATTTTCTTCCAATGCTGCACTTTAATTCTTTTCAGTCTTTAGAACAACCTTAGTCAAAACTTGATATAATTGTAACTGGAATGTTGATGTGATCGGTTGGAGTTTTTATCAAATTTTACAGTTTTTTACTGTAAAACAGTAAAAAAAATGAATATCCATTTCATGAGACTTGTTCATACCTGATGTAAGCAAGTTCTTGTAAAACAGATGCTGGGTGAATGGCCAGGGTCAAAGGGAAATACAGCCATAGTACAATCACGCTGCTAAAACCTAATGTGGCTTCCCATTTTCTGCAAAAAAAAAAAAGAACAAACCAATTTTAATTTGAAAGTTCACTAATAAAAAAAATGTTTCAATCTAGCAAGATAAAACAAATGAAGATAACGCCAGATTTGAATGTGTATTGAAGCATTGGAAAAGCAAAACTAATTAAAATTAATTCACTTACTGAAACACGGGAGCTCCAAAGCAAATACATAAGAAGTGGCAAATTAAAATTCCTCCTCCTAAATTGACAATTCCAGATAGCAATTCTTTGACCTGAAAATCACAAACAAAATTTTTCTTGATATGCATGTATATACCAATTAGTCTGAATTTCTGCTGTTAGAAAATTGCACATACCGAATTTGAAAATGAAACTAGAAACAAAATATGCTAATAAAGAAAATACTTACTCTGGTATACAGTTTGCCTCGTCGAAATGACGGTTCACCTGCAAGGTGATCCTTTTTGGAATGACCAGAACTACTTTTCCAACCGCAGGAACCGTTAAATTCAGTCACGTAGGGCAATGGAAAAAACAAAGAGAGACTGAAAACCTTTCCAAATTCTAGTAAACAAATTATCACAATAGTTTTATTGGGAATTAACTGACTTTCCACAATCCCTTCGAAACTGGGGGAAGCTATCAAAAAAATGAACAAATTTGACAAGAGACACAAAATACTGTAGGCAAAATCTCGTTTTAACTCTCTTTGGCCCAGTCGATCCATCATCATTTCTGACCTGTTCTGACTTAACGACTAGCAACTCAAATTTTACAAGGTTTTTTAGGTAATTTTTCACAAAAAATGACACGAATTCTGGAATGAAAATGGAAGAATAACCTCCGAGAATTTATTGATACGATTTTCCCGATTTTTCGGGCGATGGCTTTATTCAAATTTTTAATTCCCGCCCCACTGCAAGGTTTCTCTCAGGATTCCCAAATGCTTTTTGAGTAAATATATTACATAGACACAGACACTGATGTCTTCACAATTCTTAAAAGTCAAAATCCAAATCCAAAAAAATTGGCTAATTCGAAATAAACGTTTTCCGATTTCTTCTGTACAAAATGATTGGAATATATGCAATAGTTGGAAATTTAAGTTTCGAAAAAAAACGAAATCATGATCGATGTGAGAAAATGAATGTGTTTTCACTCGTTTCAGTAATGTCCCGTGGATTATTGAACAAAAGTAAGAGATGCAAAACATGGCAATCCATAGAGCTGTTACAATATTTACGATTAAATACGCATAAATCCGTTTATTTTGCTTTAACGTAACAACATAACAAATGAGTTCAGTAAATTCATTATACAGTATGTATGTACATATTTTCATCGTAGTACCCAGCAATTGTTCATGGAAAAATTGTTGAAAAAACTTGATTGTTCCTTTCATGTGAGATTTTCCATGTTATTTGTACCATATAACCTACCATAATAAACAGGGGTAACAGCTAACAACTACAATAAAAAGGAGAAATAAAAAGGTGATTTTAAAAGTGTGAGAAGTATCTCACAAATTTAAAAAAACAACGATGACTGTGACTACTATGCATCCCAATCTTCCTCCAAACCTATGGCAAACTGTGCATTCTCATCAATTTGGCATCCATCGAAGGAGGACAAGTCACTGTCTTCCCGTTCATCATCCGAATACATTTCTTCGGGAACCGACACTTCAATCCCAGTACGTTGATCATCATTCACCACGTCGAAATTACCTTCTTCTTTTAACCAGGTCCTGGAAAACACGAGAATAAATTTTGCTTAGTTTTTACTTGCTACTGAGATTTTTAGATTATGCTTTGCACTACGAAGTATTTCCATAATACATAAATGTAATAATGCCAGTTTCAAAAAGGAAATGCTCACAAGATTTGGTCAGTAGCGGGTGCGTCCGTTTCCCAAACCCGTCCTTTCAGCCACGTCAAAATTTCGTCCATACCCACGAAAATCTTGTTCACCGGCCCAGATTCGAAATCATCGTCCAAATCCGGATTGCTTGGATTCAGGAGATACATATTCAGGTAATACTGAATTTCTTGTACCACTCGCGTTGACATGGGCGGTTTGACTTCCCAAGGATAATCCGTCGTTAACAGGAGGTCGTACGACCCTCGCTGAGTTTGATTGTTGAAGTATTCCATGTCTTTGGGACCCTCATATTGGATTTGTGATTTGTCTGGACGATCAATGCGAAATACTGGGTTATGATACGTAAAGCTGGTAACTGGGGTAGGGATTTTATCACAATCAGCTTTGAGTGAAAACACCGCCATTTGAGAAACACATCCCAAATTTTCCGTTCCCGCAGGTCCCGCGCCGATCCCTTCTATTCTGACATCGTACCTGAAAACAAAACATGATTTATCTTTTATATTGATTCCAGGAAAGGCAACGTGTTCATTGAAGTACAAATGTCAACACAAAGTTCAGCTTCCTCGAGAAAAAGCACGGGATCTTTAGATACAAAACATAATCTAAAGCATTTAACAGCTGTGATAAAAAATTCGTTTTACTACATTGTTATGGCACAAAGATTTTAGATTTATGTATACCATTTTAGATTTGCATCATTCCAAAAATTTACCTAGGGAAATTCTGGCACACCATTTGACACCAGTCAGCGAATTCCTGCCTGGTAAGCTCAAATCGGTGATCCCAATGACGGAATTCTCCATCTTTCAATCGAAATACCGTGTTGAAATCCTTATTGGGCGTCGTAAGGACAATCAAGGGCGGAGCATAATTATTGAAGATATTGTAAATAAATTTCTCTTCCACGTCCTTGTTCAAATGTTCCAGGATTTCAACTCCTATAATAGCTTCCACCGGAGGGATAGATTCTTTGATCCTTTTATCACATTTTGTGGCACAACCCGAGTAGACCTCCACAACCAAGGGAGTTTCTCGCTTACAGAGAGATTCAAATGGCAAATACCGAACATTATCCAACTTATCCAGAAGCATTTCCTTATCCACATCCATGTAAATGATTTTTTGGACATTCGGCAGATGTTTCAAATGGAAATGCATCCCAAATTCCGCACAACCCATTTCCAAAACAGCCCTGGGGGAGGTTCCATTCAAGTTTTCCAGGTGCTTTTGAAGTTCATCCCGAACTCTTCCATACCTTTGAAGGTACACTGGAGGGCAGAAGGTGATGTCAAATTTACTTTCGTCTCCATTTTCTTCCCCTTTTTTCTTGTCTGCCTGACAATTTTCTCCAGGAGGATCGTCACAACCCCCACCACCCCCAGAATTGTCCGTCGTTTCCGAATTCTTCCTATCACTCGTCATGGTCTTGATCTATTTTCTTTCAAGACATGGGATAAAAGGTCAAAAAAATCACATTAAAAAATGAACTCAACCCACTTCTGTAGAATACACGAGAAATAATCACCAGACAATTATGGACACATACCAGTCTAAAAAAAAGGAGGGAGACGCTCTCACAACTTTATCAGGACATTGAAAGAACCCGGGAATGAGTCAGGGTCATCGAAATGAATCCGACGCGGGCTTTGGCTTCACCACCCAATCAATTCGGATCTCGTCAGCACCTAATAAAACCGATTTCTGTACGTTTTCCCAAGAAAATAAAAACACACGGATTTAGATTATGTCTATATTGGTTCCAAAGACTTCTAAAATGCCGATGCCAACCTAAAAATGATTTGTCAATTATTTATTGAAAACATTAATGAAAAGGCCGTTATTACCTGATTTTAAACGAAGGGTTAACTTCTGAAAATGTGAGGTACAAAATATTCGTCAAAATTGTCACGACTTTTGGTTGGTTAGAATTAAATTAATTTTTTGGACATTTACACACACTTTCTTACAGTAACTAGCAAGATGCACAAAAAAAAATACTGAAAAAAATGACGCACCATGTGTTTGAACACAATTGTAATCTCGCGCCTTCTCAGGTGCATCTTTGTTGTGGGAATGCTTTGTTGTGTTTATTTACATTGCTCTGATTGCACCCAGTTTGCAGCGAAGGTGAATTATATTTCTTTCATTTGATTTTGATTTGCTACAACAGAGCCTTCCAAAATTAAATTAATTGCTTTGCTCATCATTTTTTACAATGAAAAGATTTGATTAAAAAGAGTAAGATTTTTTTATTTTATTTTTTATTTGTAATTTTTTTTGTAAGAATTTCGGAATTTTGGTATTCAAAGGACTTTCTCAAGCATTTTGGGGTGTTCTCAAGCATTCGCTAAAACCATCATTCGTTATTATTTCCGTGCATTTTTTTTATGCGTAAATATTTGTGGCGTTTGCACAGGAACATTTTCGAAATTTCAAACATATATTTTTGCTGGTAATTTTTACTCTTATTCCATTTTTGCCTGGATTCCTGAAAATTTACTAAAATCATCGTTTCGCCATCATGTTAGTGTACATAGGCTTCTGTAGTGTGACATTTTCGAAAATTTACATCCTTCATTTTTGTTCCAAATTACGAAATTTGATATCCTTCATTTTTGTTCCAAAAATTTCGAAATTTCAGTCCTCGTTTTCAAAATTTCCCTGGTTAACTTACGACTGAGTCTGACACGTTTATCAAAATCATTGTTTCATAATCATGTTTGTACTTTTCAAGCATATTTTTTCAAAAGTAGATTTCCGTCAGATTTTTTTTTCATACTTTTGCTTTTCCTTCAAATCTTGCTTTTGTTTCAACAAAATGTTATTTTTCGTTGTTGTACACGTATATACATAATACTTTGTCATATACAGATTTGATTTCTGTCCAAGGGATATTTTTTCATGGATATTTTTCTTTGCATCCTTATGAAACACTTGCTTTGCAAAAGCCAAAGATTATTGCCAATTTTTGGAAATTGGCAATTTCCCAAAATTGCCAATTTCTCAAGATAGATATGAAAAATCGTGTGTTATCATTTGTGAAATTTTGGGATCTCAAAATTTTGGGATGAATCTTGGGGCATCAAATCAGATAGGAGACACCAGATGTTCACAATCTTATGCATCGTAATGGTTACGTTTATTTAGTCGTAATTCATAATAGACAATATTTTCTGCACATTTTTATATACTTTTGCACAAATACATAATCAATGTTCGAATGGTAATTGTAACAAAAACGTAATTAAGTGTATATACTTAATTATAGACAAACACTAGCTGGTTTTTCTTTTTTCAAATTGAACACAACACATAAAATCCTCATGTTGTACATATTTCACAAAAAATCCATAAAAAACAACATTTTTACATCAGAACACATATTTGGAGGTTCGACAGATATTATAATTTCCATGGCTTTATAATATAACAAGAAATAATTATGTAATAAAGAATTGTACAGAGTATACACAATTGAATGTACAATTGAAGTCCTCAAGCTTGTTAATTGACCAACGAATATTTCAGCTATTTTTATGCATGTTATAGCACTTATAATAATGACATATCTTCGAATTTTTTGCATAATACTGTGAATGATTATTTAATGGTACAACAGAAGGTATTTAGACATTTATTCAACATTTGTACACTCACTTTTCCATTAAAATTACACATAAATAAGTTTTCCAAAGATTTTATACATTTACATAGACAGAGATAAAGATGGCAAGATGGCTAAATGTTTTTCAAAAGCAGAAATATTTATATATTCTTGTATGTGTATTTTGGAGCTTTAGGGATATAATTATTTGGGTTGCTCTACATTCGTTTTTTTCCCTTTTAAATTTTTTTATCGTTTTTAAAATGAAATTTTGTGTCCTAGCAAATGACAATCTACAGGAGCTGACACTCATATTCATTTTAAATGGTTCCAATGTCTGCTATTCATTAATTTATTTTTATTACATTTTTTCCTACTTTTTGTATATAACTGCTCTAAGAAAATAAAGGAAATGGTATTACAAGTTATATATTTTTTTCCTCGAATTTTCTACGGGCCGGAAGTAGCCAGCCAATGCCTCATTTACCCCTTTCCTACCGTCAATATGAAAGACTACAGAAAGTGCGATAGCGAAAGATAGAAGAAACGTGAAAAAGGTTTTGTACAAAACTCTGAAAAACACAATTCTACAGCGAATTTAAAAAATTGCGAAATTAAAAAAAATTAAAAAGTTTAAAGTTTATTTAAAGTTTAAAAAAATTCGGTGAATTTGAGTGACAATTCTGTCAAGGGTTGTTTTACAATATTTTCGCAAAGCCTTAGTATCGTAAGGACTTGTGTAGAAAATGTAAAAAAAAACATCCCTGAAATTAAGTCACAGGGTTGTCATTTGAGCATCAAACCCTTTTTTTCGTATTAAATAACCATCATTGAATTTCCACGTTTTTAAATCTCGCCTTTGGCAAATATTATGACATACATAACAGTGATTTTTTTTACCACATTAATTAAATTATCCTGCAAAATAAACCACTTACATTACCTTTATTTACATTACGAAGACCTCCCTACGTCCTATTTCACTGCACGAGCAATTAACATGCGCCCAACAAATGAATACAAATATGCATTTACATTGTTACATTTTTGCAACGCAAAAAATGTGTTTCTTTAAAGCTTTCAAAAGCAGCCAAATTCCATGGATAACATTTTTTTCATTTTTTTTTCTTTTCCAGAAATTATACACTAAACTAATTGCCAAGCAAAAACTTCCTTCATTTCACCTACAGAAAACGCATTTACTCCAGCACTTAAATTCTTATACATAGCAATCCACGTGCTACAAAGATAAGTCTTGTGCCGAGTATATTTAATATTTGAGCAACTATTGCCTTCATTGGGGTTTCAATCGTATTTTTTTTTTCAATATATAATTTTGTTCATCTAATTATAATAACACCAGAAAATCCCGGCGTGGCATAATATTTGCACCGAAAACTCCAACAATAACAATTCCCTACTTTTTTTAAAACCTTTTGTTTTTTTTTTTTTTACATCCAAAGCCTACCAATATAGGATTTCAGTCACCGTGCCTTGTGACGAGGTACACCGCCATACATTTTTTTTTCTTTCCTACAAACAGCTACAACAATTGCATGCAGATATTAAGCTATTAAGTCAGACCTCGTTTCAGTATATTACATACATAGTTACACAATCAAAGCCATTTTTATCTATAGGATAACTTTAGTAGCAGCCAAATATTTTAAATGCTTTGAAATCCGAATTTAATTAGTTTCCTATGCGTCAGAACTTTGTTTTGAAGCCTAAATGTTTTTGCTACAGCGTGTTATGCCCACCATAATTACGGAGGGGTTTTTAAATTACAATTTGCAGTTGGTATCATTATCTCCGTTGTCCTGGAGAGCCTGTCCCCCAGCGGAATCCTCGTGGGGCTGTTCAAAGACAGCCTCGATGTACTCCTTGATTAACTGGGAGATTTGGTAAGCCTGATTTGTACTCAGAATGATCTTGCTGGGCTTGGGCTGTTGAGTGTCCGCGGCCGTGACTAGCATGAAGCAGGTGGGGGAAGGGCTGTAGCTCACAATGCTCTCGTAGTCAAAACTACAGAGGGTGTGTCGAGATCTTTGAGCAAGAAGATGAATTCCCAGCTGATCCACGGCGAGCCAAAGACTTCTGGGCCAATTGGAGGTGAAGGATTGCTACATGAAACAAGAACATTTCATTACTATCAGGGGAAAATATCTACTACATTCAATATCTTTACGAAACATTATTATTACTCAAAAATTTGTTTCTTGTTTTGTTGTTTTCAAAAATGTATGCACATTTTAAAACTAATAATTTAATTAATTAATTCAAACTAATGTAGGTACGTGTCATGTAATGTGCTTGTATTGTCATGTAATGTGCTTGCGCATGTCTTGTAACAATGATTGACTCGATAAAAACCAGAGTTTTCCGTAACAGCTCGGGAAAAAAATAATTTGAGAAACATTTTATCGAAGATTTAGGAGCAAGTTGTTGAAAGTTTGAAAATCAGGTGCGTATAATTTGGGAGTGTTGATCGGGAAATAAAACAAATAAAAATTGGATACTAATTGCTAAGCATTTTGAGAAACGTTCTATATGTTAGTGTGGTAAAAAATGATATTAGTTTGGGGAAATGTATTGGCCATAATTTCATGAAACAATTGTTGGTAATTTAGAGGGAAATTTGTTTAAAAATTAAAAAACAAACTTATAATATAAATTGAGGGTAATGTCAGTACAATTTGAGCAATTTTTTAATCCGGCGAGAATCTGTGTGTAATTTGAAGAAATCTGTTTGTAATTCGAAGAAAAATTAAGATAACTTCGAAAACACGAGTATAATTAACTAAACAAGTATCAATAATTCGGGGAAATTTTGTGTATGTGTCAGTGTGTACAATTTAGTGGACAAAATTTGCGTTTGTGGGACGAATTTGTGAATAATTTTGGCGAGGGGAAATTCCTGTATGATTTGTAATAGATTTATTTATAATAATTTCGGGAAACATTTACGTAGGATTTGGGGGAAAATTTTGTGTATAATTTGGGTGATATTTGTGCATAATTTCGGGAAACATTTTTGTGTAATTAGGGCGAATTACGTACAATTTGGCGACATTTACAATGCGAAAATAGTACAGTACACATATTGATACTTCGGGGAAAGTCTGCCGATTATTCTTACAAAAAATTATATGTACATTTTCATTGAGCAAAAAATTTGCTAGCATGTAAACCCTTTTGTCTCCTTCGCCATAATCTCCATGATTAATTAATTAATGATTAATTAGACTAATTCAAAAAAAGTTTTTTCGGGGTCATACCGTGACATCAAAGATCGCAGCCCGATGGAGTGGCCAGCTATGCATGAGATTGAGCACAGCCTGTTTAGCTTGAGCAGCTGGTGTTCCCACCAAGCTCTGATGATGTCTTGCCACGGCCTCATGACTCACGAGAGCAGCAATTCGTGTTGGTAAACAATGAGCCGACACATGGCAGTAATCTGGGAATTCTCCAGCTGACGATGACCGGTAGTCTCCCAGTTCCACTTGAGCTTGAAGAGCAACGAGCATTGCCTATAAACAAAAGTATATAAAAAAAAACCTCCATATAAACATACACATATACCTACATACATAAACGTTTAATTTCATCCAGTAAACAACACATGTTGGTTCAATAAAAAAAAATGTAGGTACGTCCAAAAAATAACCCCTTCAACAATCGGAAGCTCCCTTTTACCCCCTTTAACGATCAGGTAAGGCTTTTAGCCCCAAAAACTCACCGCTTCCGTATCACTAATAGGAAATCGATCATTCCGTGCGGCATGGAGCAATTGATGGTACAATAATTCCTTCTCCACCGGCTCTTTCATGTCCACGAAGCCATCCACGAATAAATGCTTCTTCAGCACAAATTTGAACTGGAGGACTTGAGCCGAGGAGCCGCTGGCATTGTTGGACATGGCCGCAGCCGCCCTTTGTTTCTCCCAACGGGCCATCACCTCCACGGGCTTCTCCTCACTAATCAAGCTCCGCTCCCAGCCGTTCACTCCCGACTCGTATATGGCATATCCTGGTGTGGATCACAACAAAGGAGGGAGAGAGTCGGTAATTAATGTAATTTATGGCGATTAACCCTTTTTTCCTCGAACATTTAGTTTGAAAATGGCTTCTTTTATACTGATACATACATATATGCGGAATAATAGGTATAATAATGTGTATAGTATGAGGAAATGGGTCAGGTTTACCTTTTGCGGTCGTAGGAAGACCAATCTTGCTCATCAAGGAGACGAGGAGATCATGAGCCGTGTCATTGGGTGAGAAGTGAAGTGTGTGGAATTTACCGTCCATGAGATGGAAACGGGCCGTGATGGGCCTTCGGTTAATTGTGCAGAGAATCTCCTGTTTTGAGGGCGACCACTGTCGTCTCGTTCCGTTGTTGATCGTTTGTTGGAGACACTGAAGATGGAAAGAAACCATAAAGTTTTATTGTTGCTTTGTGTTTTAATTTTTTTCGTAACCTTTCGGCTTGGTTTTAATGTTTTTTTTTGCAATTTTTCGGCTTGGTTTTAATTTTTTTTAAAATTTCTCTTGATTGTTTTTTTTTTAATTTCTCTTGATTTTAAAATGTGTTAGATTTTCTCTCAATTTGAATATTTGAAAACAATTTCAATTTTGAAGAAGTTTTATGCAGTCTCGCTGTTTTGAAATTTGTTATTATTTATTTTGACATTGGTTTTTAATATGTAAATACATTTATGTGCAAGAACCTACTTCGCTTTTTCTAAATTAAATTCGATACATTTCCTGTCAGTACAACATTTTTATTTAATTTCAGATTTTCTCTCAGTATGTACTGATGTTTTTTTAACTCTACATTTTCTCTTAGTACATATATTTTTTGTTAATTTTATATTTCCTTCAATACATCTAATTTTTTTAAATTCTACATTTTCTCGCAGTACATGTAATTATTTTTAAATTCTACACTGTCTCACTGTCTCTCCATCTTAATACATTTTTGTACTGTATTTCGCTATATTTTTTACAATGTCTCCATATTCTATGTTTATTTTGCTCCATTGTTTAAATTCTACTATTTTCTCCCTTTTAATACATTCTCCAAATACATTTTACATGATTCCAAGTTTTATATAGCTTGTAAATTAAAATCCATTTTAACTACATTGTCTGAAAACTTTAAAATTGAACCTTCATTTTGTCTCCAAATCCACTATCATTCTATTTTATCCGAAAATATATGGATTCGATTTGGTGCAATTTTGTCATCTAATTTACCACCAATTTATTTATGTTTAATTCCTCTGAAAACATTTTCTTGAATATCTTTATACATTTCATAAAATTTCCGCATTTATCTTGACCTTGTTTTCGCCTTGTTAGCTCTTAAAAAATTTATCTAATTTCTCTACTTGATTCTCGAAATATTCACACAGTAATATTTACATTACAGTTGAATGTCACCGGCATTCAAATGATTACAAAACCTACAAAATCCTATGAATTTTAAGCAATAACATGATCCAACGAAAGGCTATTGTATAAGCTGAAATTTTATAGATAAAAAAAAATTCGAAAGCATACTTTCTCCGCAAATCTCGCATAGCGTCCTTCCTCCGTCACAGAATCCGCCCCACAGCGTTTCAGATGAGCAAATAAATACTTCCGGGTCACTGAATTCGGCGGTGGTATGAGGGAACACAGAAGTCCCAAAGCCGCCCAATGCCGTTGATTAACCCTGGAATTAGGTTCCGGATGATCCGTCGTTTGTTTCAGCAACTGCAGGTACAACTCAGTGAGGAGGTTATCCTTTCTCCAGCATTTGTCCAGAATCATTTGGAGCACACTGGCTTGCTCCTCCTCCACATTTGCTCCGCCGTTGGCTGTTAATACCATCAATATATTACCATCACTGTATTTATTTCTGTCCCATTTTCAAATATATAGTCATTTCCAAGAAAAATGACTTCCATCATTCAAAAGTGTCCCAATCATGAAGGGAAATCATTAATAAAGAGCCTGGAAGACGTACCATGGGACACTAATCCGGCGTAAGTGAGTATGAGCGTAAATATTTGCAAAGCTATTTGTTCTTCCGGTTCCGGCAACTTCGTCAAGCTTTGATTCAAGGGATGCTTCGAGAAAGCCCAGTAAGCATACGGAAAGCCTTTGTAGCAATCTCCCAAGCCGCCATCCCCACCACTTATTTCTCCCAAGGCTCCAGCACCAAATTCCTGCCTCAACCTCTCCAATTTGTGCTTACTCAATCGTCTCAGAGTATTTCGGAGGAAATTAGTTGCCAAGCTGTCCGAGGGCTTTCGGAGGAAATCACAATCTATGAGATTTCTTCGGCAATTCAAAACGTTCTGGTACAGACGGAGACGATCTTCGTTCGTCACGGCTTTCACCTGAGAAAAGAGGAAGTACACGCGAATTATTTTACGACATATTTCATTAGAATCCATGATTATTTGCGTCTATTAATTATCTATAGGACATTTAATTGATGGGAAAACGTTTTTAATTTGTCATAAATTGGTTTTTGAAAAAACAAATCAATGGAATTAATGGGGAAAATATAATTTTTAAACGATTATTTACCCTGCGAATGGTGAGTTTAGAATTCATGGTAGCTCCCAAGGCAGGGCAGTAGCTAGCCACTAATGCCCCGATCTCATTGATTAGCGCGGATTCAAAGACAAAACACTTGTGAGTGTCCGGCGGTAGAGATCTGGATAATGTAATTGTCAACAATTTCTCCACAGAATCCACACACACACTCTCAATCTGGGGATAAGCGTACTCGTACATGATGAACTTATCATCCTCCTTTATCATGCAAATCCCGTCACAATTCACTCCCAATACCAGACTGTTACCTGGGGAAAACAGGAACAAATCAAGGTTTTTAGTACTGACACCACAAAAAAAATCTTGACACACCACAAATACTCTGAGTCTATACATTATTCTCGAGAGAAACATGGGAAAGCCAATGTACCTATGTATACCTATATGTATATAGAGATACTTTTTTTTTTGCCTTACCATAAAGCCAATAGCCTCGGTAAACCACGGGGAACATGGTCGTTCCGTACAAGGGATATTGAATGACACAGGAGAGATACCAAACTTTTGCAACCAACTCGGATTTCCCCGAGCCGTACTGTCTGTGGGCTTGAGCTAGGATTGGAACCTGTGAGATACCAAAGTCAGAGCGTGAGGAGGTGACAGTCAATTTCTCAAAAGAGATAAACGACAAGAATGTAGAATGTGCCTGAAGGGGACTCAGGAAGTGAGAGACAAGGGGAGAGGGAAACGAAATGGGACAGTAAGTAATACGAGCAAACAGTAGGAAAAGGAGCGAGATATGCGTAGAAAAGAAAATTTCTAGAGAAGTAGAAAGAGACGGACAAAAACAGAAAAACATAAAAATATACATACATGTGTAGGGAGAAGTTGAAAGACAAAACAGAAATAGACAGAGAGAGATGGAAAATGAAGACATAAATAGAGAGAAAGAGATGTGCAAAAGGGAGAAAGAGAAAGTGAAAAAGATGGACAAGGGGGAAATGGAGAGATATATAGAAAAGGGAGAAATAGAGAGAGATATGGAAAAGGGAGACACAGAGAGATACAGGAACAGGAAAAACAGAGAGCGATATAGAAAAGGGAGAAACAGAGCGATATGGAAAAGTGACACTAAGAGAGAGGGATATAGAAAAGGAAAAAACAGAGAGCGATATGGAAAAGGGAGAAACAGAGAGAGTTATGGAGAAGGAGAAATCGAGAGAAAGATAGACAAGGGAAAAATAGAGAAAGTGATATGAAAAAAAAGAGAAATAGAGAGAGGTGCGGAAAAGGGAGACATAGAGAGATAGATAGAAAAGGGAGAAAAAGAGAAAGTGATATGAAAAAAAGAGAAATAGAGAGAGATGCGGAAAAGGGAGAAACAGAGAGGGATAGAAAAGGGAGGAATAGAGAAAGTAATATGAAAAAAAGAAAACACAGAGAGATGTAGAAAAGGGAGACATAGAGAAACAGATATGAAAAAAGAGAAATGGAGAGAGATGTAGAAAAGGGAGACAGAGAAACAGATATGAAAAAAGAGAAATGGAGAGAGATGTAGAAAAGGGAGACATAGAGAAATAGATATGAAAAAAGAGAAATGGAGAGAGATGTAGAAAAAGGAGAAATAGTGGGAGATGTTGAACGAAAATTAACGAGAAAAATTTAGAGTGATAAATACGGAGAAAAAAACAGGGAGAAGTGTAGACGAATAAACGAAGATTCATTTAGAGTGAGACTTTTGAAGAGGTAAACAGAGCCGCAGGGAAAAGGGGAAAAGTGAGAAATTGAGAGATAGAGAGAGAGAGAGACAGATCCGAGGGAACAGGAGAGAAAGGAAAAAGTGAAAAAAGAGAACTTAACAGATAGAACAGAAGGAACAGAAGCAAAGAGAAAAACGGAAACAAACAGACATGGAAAATAGGGAAATCGAGGGACATGAGATAAAAATAGAGAAGGAGAGATGAAAAAGATAAACATATACGGATGGGGAAAAGGAAAATAGAGAGAGATAAGAGAAAAAGAGAGATAAAGGATAACTGAAACAAATAGAGAGAATGAAAAAATCAGAGATGTACGAGTAGAAGTAAGAGAGACAAATTAAATTGAAAGAGAGAGAGACAGGAACGAGTGAAAGTAGAAGAGAGAGGGAGAAAGATCAAAGAAATAAAGGAAAACATGTGAGGAAAGTCTGTCCCAAAGGATGTCATAGGGATTAGTCCTGATTTTTCTTCACTTCCTTTGATCAAATTTTAGTCTTGCCCCCCAAAAAAAAAGAAAGACAAAGAAAAAAAAAGCTGGCAGGAACTGACCCATTGCTGATGAGGCCGACTCCGACTGATCCGTACCGGTAGATAGGCCTCTACATTCTTGTAATAATCCAGTGCGCCCGGAGTTGTGGGGCTCCCTTTGGGATCCCCCAAAGCAACCTGAGCTTGAAGTCCAGCCAACTGTAAGGCCACCTTTTCTGCCACGGGATACTGGTCTTTCTATATTTTGGAGAAAGTACACCTTCATTTATCCAAGCTTATATAGAAATAGTCTTTCCAAAGAAAAACTTTTTCACCAAAACTTTCTCCCACTTCCTGGGTCTGTATATAAAGAGTAAATACTGTCGAAAATTGCCCCTGGACAACACTTTTTGGGTAAAGCAGGAGCGGAGATCAAAGTGAAAAGTTGGGGCTTTAACGGAGATATGAAAGGCAATAATAATTATGAGAAAAGGGATTATGCAAACTACATTTTCATTAAAAACATCTAACTATAGAACTCCTAAAGCCTAAAGAGAAATCATAAACGGCCACAAACCTTAACCACATTATACACAGCTTGCGCATACAACAAATTCACTTCCACGGGATCCTGTGGGATCTCTCTGCTCTGCCGAAATAGTCTTTTCTTAAAGATAAATCGATTCTCTCCACATCCCAGCGACGGGGCTGAATTACGACGGCCAAGAGTTGAATCCTGGGCCTTCAGGGCGCTCGTGTGCCTATATATTTTGCACCCACGAAACATAAAAGAGAGCAAAACCATTTTCATCATTCCTATACCATCATCATTTATCTTACATTACTTTCACCAACAAAAATCCTGCCTTTCTCTCCAAAATGCTACCACACACAACTGTATCTCCAACTCAAGAAATCGACCCCAAGAAATTTTGGAGGAGTCAACGCCTTTGCAAATGGGGTAAATGAGTCCACAAGAACGAGGAAATTCCTTTAGAGAATCTCAAACAAATACTACAACAATTCCAAGTCGACAGTATGACAAAGGCTGCTGGGAATATGTTTTCAAGGGAACTTCTGAAGGAGGGCAGCTTCAGGGAGAATTCGGGAGGGAGGAGATAGTAGCCAAGACAAGGGGTGAAAGTCCGTCCGTTTTTCATCAATTGTAGCAAGAATGGAGAGGCAGAGATATGAAGAGAGATGGGAAAAAAGAAAGAGAGAGAGAGAAACACAGAAAGAGAGGGAGAATAGGGCAGAAAAGGAAAGACATCTAAGGACAGAAATAAACAGAAAGAGAGACATGCAAAGAAACACGGACAAATAAGGTGAGAGAAAGAAATATAGAGAGCGACAGAACTAAAGAGAAAGAGAGAAATACAGAGAGAAAAATAGAGAAAGAGAGAACAGAGAGACACACACACAAAGAAAAAGGGACTAATAGCGAGAGAAAGATAGGGACATACAAAAGAGGATAAACAGAAATACAAGAGAAAAAAACACAGGAAGTAAAACAAAAATTCAGAGAGAGAGACAAATCTAGAGAGAGAGAGACTGAAATAGCAAATAGATACAAACAAAAGGAGAGAGATACACAGATAGAGATAGAAAGACAGCAAAAAAGAGAGTGAGAGAGATAGTGATTTAGAAAAAAGTAAGACAAAAATAATAAGAGAAAAAGAATATTGTCGGACGCATTACGTTTTGGTACCCTTTCCATCGTATCTAGACCAAAATCTGGTAAAATCGAGATTTGAAAATTTTCTGTTTTTCACATAAACGACCAGGTGTCTCTTAGCTTGGTCAAACTATTTTCAAAATTTTTTCTATAACCGAAAACAGCCGGAACTATTTTTAAAAAATTCTTCAAAACCTACCTTTCCCCCCAAGAATGTGAATTCATGCCAGAGTTACATATTTAGTTTCCCTAGTAAAAGCATTATTTTCCCTAATACAGATAAAAGCATTATAGCCTCAGCCCCGTTTGTATCTGTAAGGCTTCATGCGAAGAGAAGTATATGTCTGAGTTGATAATAAATGTTAGGAAATAATAACAATTATAACTCACATTTCCCAGGCTGCAATAATATCGTAGAGATAATGATGTTGAGGGACATGTTCCTCCAAATCCGGCCGACTCTGGTAGATAGCCCACCCTTCCAGGGTGCCCAAGCCAATTTTGTCAGCTAATTTAATCATGGCATCTCCAGCGGTATCAGTCGGGTGAATATCAATGGCTTTGGTCCTTCCATCGAGGAAGAAAAAGCGACACACGATCGTCCCTAGTCGCTTCATTGCCTGCGGGGCAAATGCCAAATAAATACTTTTGTATACAGACATTGAATTATGGCCGTATATTAATTGTACACACACAAAGGGGACATTTGCTTCGTTATTTCCAGCATTTCCAGAGAAAATATTTCCCCATGTAGTCTCTTATCAGAAGGAATTTTCTCCATCTTATTTACACGGAGAAAGTGCCATGGTTTGTTCGGGTAAATAAAGACTCCCAGAAAATAGTAAATATAGCACATCTCCCCCCTTTTCTCACAAGAGGCATCAACCCTTTCTTTTTCTGAGCAAACACATTCCCCCAAAAAAGCCCAATTCTGTTCTTCCACATGTCTCAAGTGGTTTAGCCCCGCGTTTGAGCAGGAGCTTTCTTCTTAAGATGGGGAGATTTTTTATTAAATCTAATTTCGTTTACTTGGAAGGAGAGGAAAAGTGAAGGGAAAAATAGAGGAGATTCTGCCAGAGCTTTTGGGTACTCCCAAAGAACTACGTCTTTACTTTGGGCTTAATTCAGTGTTACATTAGATTTGCTGGTGAAGTATAAGGAGCTAAAGTGGTTTTTTTTTCTGGGATGATGAAAAGACAACTTTTCTGGGACAACTAGTGATATCTTGGTGGATTACTTGGAGATGAAAAAAGAAGGAGAGACTTACCGCAACTTCAACGGAGGAAGGTGACATTTTCCGACATGAGGATTTCGCATTCCGACAATTCTCCCAGCACCATTGCATCTGCTGTTGCAGTTTCTCGTGTTGAGCCGAGTCCAGATTCTTCTTGATGAAGCTTAAGACGTACTGGAAGGGTTAGAACAAACACGGGCATTATATGGAGGTTCCTTTACATTGTTAAGTTATATGTATACTTGTTAGGGAAAGGCAACAAAAATGAGAGCCCGTGAGGCTTCATGTTATTATGTTATTTTTAAATGAAAGAAGGTCGGTAAAATTAATAACTACGGAAGCAATCATTTTAATGTGTTGACAACGGTGTAGATCGGATACAGTTAACTCTCTTGTTTATGGACCTTTTTTATTTTTTATTTTTTTTACTTCTGAATATTTCCTGGTGAAAGTAGAATTTTTAGCATTTCCCGGAGAAAGTGGAATTTTAAAATTTTCTCCGTAAAAGAAATTTATAATATTTCCTGGAACAGGAAGAATTTTTGAATTTCCCGATAAAAATAGATGGAATTTGTAGTATTGCCTGGAGAAATAAGAATTTTAATGTTTTCCTGAGAAAGTAGAAATTCTACTATTTTCCGGATAAAGCATAAAACAAAAATCTGTAGCATTTTCCGGAGAAAGCAATTTAAAATACTTCCACGTGAAAGTAGAATTTCTAGCTTTTTTTCGGAGAAAGTAGTTTAAAATACTTTCCGGAGAACGCAATTGAAAACATTTCCACGTGGAAGTAGAATTTCTAGTATTTTCCAGAGAAAGTAGTTTAAAATACTTTCTGGAGAAAACAGTTTAAAATACTTCCAGATGAAAGTAGAATGTCTAGTAATGTGTGGGGAAGTAGAATTTCTAGTAATTTCTGGAGAAGTAGAATTTCTAGTCATTTCTGAAGAAGTAGAATTTCTAGTATTTCCCGGAGAAGTAGAATCTGTAATATTTCCCGGAGAAAGTAGCCTGAAAAATTTCCCGGAGAAAGTAGTTTGAAATATTCCCCGGAGAAAGCAGTTTGAAATGTTTTCCGATGAAAGTAAATTTTAAAAATATTCCTCAGTGAAAGCACAGAGTTTCAAAATCTTTGGGGAATGCAAAAAACGTAAAAGTTCCGGGAAAGAGAAGAAAATATAACTAATAGGCTATAAGCGATACCTACAATAAAAATACTTGCCAAGTAAAATATCAAATTGAAATTGCTGGAAGAATTTTTGAGAAAGAAAAGATACCGAGTGAAAGGAAAAGACTCTTACAATTTGACGTGCTCTGCAAAAAATCAACATAATAAAATCCAATCTGTTTCTGTTCACCTTATGAAGGAGCTTCCCGGGTGGGAAGGAGACAATGCAGAGGCAGAAGAGGAGCCAGAGTCTCTCCAAATATTCCAAGCTAGGATTATTTGTGCACTGACGCATCAATTGAACATAGATTTCATCCCGAAGCTCCTCACGCTCGATTCCATATCCAATTATCGTTTGCTGTGCCGTGAGCTCATTCTCCGGCTTCAGTTCTCCCTTCATATATTTGTTCAGATCCTGCAATACACCCAGTTTTTTTTAAATAAAAATTCTTGGGAAAAAATCTATACCTTCCAAAATAATAATTTTTCCCGTAAGAATTTCTGTAGCAAAGAATTTTGAGTAGCAATGACATACACACATATGTAATTATATATATGTACAGACATGTTTACACGTCTTTGTATCTATGTCAATCTTAGAACAAACCCAAGCATTTGGATCTCTCTTACAGCCTTTACTTGATGCAAGAATGATTTTTTATGTCAAAAATATGCCCATAAGGAAGGAGGGGAAAGAAGAAGCACTTACACGAAACATTAAACAGGCGACCTGGACGTTATCGGGATCATAGAGATGCACGTGGGAGTTGGTGATGGTGGAATTCTTGGTGAACGTCACCATCTCATATTTGGGGAGCATGTCATTGGATTTCCGCTTCCTGGTCAGAGTAGCAATGATGGTGGCATCTTGGATCCGCTCAAAATGATTGAAGTATTGATCCGCGTACTCAATCAGGTCAAAATAGGGCTCCGTCGAATTCTCTTTGTTGACATCCGCCTCCAACTCATCCAACTCCTGCAATTTCTTCTCCACTCGCTGTCGACGACGTTGATTCTTCTCCTCTTGCCCGGCACTATCGGCATTACCAACCCCGGCTGCACCATTCTCTCCCGTTTTCCCCACGTACTTCCACGAATAGGTGGATTGAACGCCCTGCATTAGACGTAAGGACATGAGCATAATTAGATGTTATCCTGGGACATCTAGCAAATCGATTGTGGTTGGTTTTGGAATCAATAAATAACGGAAATGACGCTGCCAGCAACGAATGTCGAATTTGTAACAACAAAAGACTCCATAGTTCGGAATCAAAAATAACTAATTCCTAACCAAAAATAACTAATTCCTAACTAAAAATAACAAATTCCTAACCAAAAATAACTAATTCCTAACTAAAAATAACAAATTCCTAACCAAAAATAACAAATTCCTAACCAAAAATAACAAATTCCGTACCAAAAAATAATTAATTCTGTCCCAAAAAATAACTAATTCTGTACCAAAAAATAACTAATTCCGGACCAAAAATAACTAATTAATTCCGAACCCAAAATAACTAATTCCGAACGAAAAATAGCTGATTTGGAACAAGAAATATAGCGAGTTTGGAATCAAATAATAATTCATTTGGAACAAGAAATATAATGAATTTCAAAAAAATATTCATTTGGAATCAAATATAATTATTCATGAGCAAAAATAACAAAATCAGAACCAAAAATAATTAATTCATAACCAAAAACAACAAAAGCAGAACGAAAAAAAAATTAATTTGGAACCAAATAAAACTAACTTGGAATCAAAAAGAATGGATTTGGAATCCAACTTAATGAAGTTTAAACGAAAACACGAGAAATAAGAAATAATTATGGTTATAATACGTTTGAAATAAAAAAAATGATCCAATTATATTTGCACTCAAGGGTAATAGACCTGCACGAAGTATGTGACATGAAAAAACAGATCTTACATTAGAAATATTGGAGCACCGAGAACTTGGCCGACTGAGTTTGGGCGATGTCTTGGGTGAATTATGATTCAAAGTGCTGGCCGCGGTGGTTAGCGGCTGTCTCAAGGCCGGCTGATTGTTGACCCTTCCAGCATTATTGTAATTAACCGTATTGTGGCCATTGGCCACATTGACATGGGGATGTGTCCCCCCATTCCCATTAATTTTGTTTCCATTCCCATTAATATTCTGGAGCGGGGGTGGGGGTGGG